>BLSH010560243.1:68465-80629 GCA_018402905.1 Glandirana rugosa | reverse complement strand
ATACCCTGCTTATCTTAAGGATGGCAAGGATCTTATGGTGGCTTTTAAAGGAATGGTGATTGAAGGTAACTGTTTACTGGCGAGTATAGATGTTAACTCATTATATACTAGTATCCAGCAGGACCATGCCATAGAAGCGGTTAAATGGGCATTAAATGATACAGAATTAGTTACAGAACAAAAAACACTGATTGTGGATCTTCTGAGTTTAGCCATGAGTCATAATTTCTTTTGGTTTGATAAGAGGTATTTTAGACAGATCAAGGGTGTGGCAATGGGGGCTAAATATGCCCCATCAGTAGCCAATCTGGTAATGAGCTGGTGGGAAGAAAAAGTCATCTTTGCCAACCCTCCCCCTGAACTAAAAATGTTCAGACGATATATAGATGACATCTTAATTGTATGGGCAGGCCCTAAAGAATCTCTAATACAGTATATTAAGAAAATGGGTGATAACCCATTACATATCACTTTTTCTGAACAAATAGGAGATGAAAGCATCAACTATTTAGATTTGACCATTTTCATCAGTGGGAATAAGCTGTTTACTAAAACTTTCTTTAAGGAAGTAGACAGGGATGTCTACATTCCCTTGGGGAGTTGCCATCACCCCAAATGGCTTGATGGCATCCCCAAGGGACAAATGTTGAGAATTAGGAGAAATTGTGTCAGGATTGATGACTATGACAAACAGGTTGAAACCATCATTCAACGGTTTGTAGAAAAGGGCTATAGTCACAAAAAGCTTGTAACTATCAGAGACACAGTCAGAGGTTTGGACAGAGAATCTTTGTTTCAATCACATAAGACATACTCTTTTGACCCTAGTATATCCTTTTTGACGCTGTTTTTCAGAGAGTATAGACAATTTGAAAAGATAATTAAGACTCATTGGCCTTTGTTGATGAGAGATAAAGAATTGGTTCAAATTTTGCCAGCTAAACCGCGCTTTGTCTACACCAAACCCCCCTCTCTCAGATTAAAGTTAGCACCTAATGTAGTTGATCCACCTCGCAAGACCTGCACTTTCTTAGATAGTGTGGGCCTCTACAGTTGTGGTAGATGTTCTATTTGTACCATTTCGAGTTTTAGAAAACGGTACACGAAAAGCTTTGAATCCACAGTCACAGGGAAGACTTATGAGATTAAAAAGTTTATTTCCTGTGATACCACCCATGTTCTAAATCGAGGACTAAAATTTGCTCCACCTAGGCCCCTTAACAAATTCGAGACATATATGGATGTCCACAAATTTGTTAGGCGACTTTGTGTTAAGAGATACCTTACCAGTAATCCGGCCAGATTGACCCACAATCAGGACAATTATAGGCATTCAGGATTGGCTAATGCCTCATTGTTCAACCCACCTGGAAGTATGCCGCCTGCGTTGGCTATTTTCAGAGATATGGTACTTAAGGATGTTAATGCCATCAAACCCAAAAGACACTATCCTGATGTAAAATTTGAAAAGGGCCTAAAAATGTTAAAGGACAGAAGTGATATTGTAGTAAGACCCGCTGACAAGGGAGGGGGAATTGTTGTTTTGAGGAAAGAGTCATACCAGAAAGAAGTGGAGAGGTTACTCTCTGATAGAGAGACGTATCAGCTGTTAGGGAGCAATCCCACTGCCAGGTATAAACGAGAATTAACTAAGATTGTGGAGAAAGGTGCTAAAGAGGGTATTGTAACTAAGAAAGAAAAAGCCTTCTTAATACCGGCCACCCCGAGGATACCAGTCTGGTACATCTTGCCTAAGGTACATAAGAGTCTGACCGACCCCCCTGGTAGACCCATAGTAAGCGGTATAGATTCCGTGACTTCCAGGGTGGGTTGGTACATTGACACTTATCTACAACCATTGGTGACTAGTACACCATCTTTTCTTAAAGATAGCACCCAAGTTATCAATTTTTTGCGAGATGTTCAGTGGAGGGAGGGAATGGTCTTAGCTACGGCAGACGTTTCCTCCCTCTACACAATTATATCACATGAACATGGCATGGAGGCTGTGAAAAAATACCTGGGGACAGACACCTCACTACTGAGGAAACAGAAATCTTTCATATTATCTTTGTTGGAGTATGCCATGAAGCATAATTACTACTGGTGGGCGGTAATCATTACCTACAAACCAGAGGAGTTGCCATGGGCGCGAAATACGCGCCAAGCATGGCAAATCTGTTCATGGCTAAGTGGGAGGAGGACGTCATCTATGCCAGTGGTAGGGGAGAACTCCGCTTCTGGCTCAGATACATAGATGACGTCCTCCTCCTATGGGAGGGTGACCTCCCTTCCCTTGATCTTTTTATCTCTACCCTCAACATCAATGATAGAGGTATAAAATTGGAATATGAGGCCAGTACCTCTAAAATTCATTTTCTGGACTTGAATATAGAGGTCGGGGGGGAAGGTTGGTGACCTCCATTCACTTTAAATAAAATGATCGCAATGGGTTTATTGACATAGGGAGTTGCCATCATCCTAATTGGTTGGGTGGTATCCCCAAAAGCCAATTTATCCGTTTGCGTAGAAATTGCTCCGATATAGATACCTTTGAGAAAGAGGCCATTATCCTAAAAACTAGATTCAAGGAAAAGGGCTACACCGATTCACTGATCGATAAAGCTTATAAGGAAGTCCAATTGATGGACAGAAACACTCTCTTGGTCCCAAAACAGAAATCTGTGGAAACTATGTTTAATTGCCCCATGATCACTACTTATAGTTTCCAACACCAACAAGTGACCAGGATTCTAAATAAACATTGGAATATATTGACTAATGATCGCGTGCTGGCTCCCCTACTAGGGAACAGACCTACTGTACTATTTAAGGGGGCACCTCCCCTTAGACTAACAGTGGCTCCAAATGTCGTTGAACCTCCAACAAAAAAAACTTATGTTCTTTCAAAACATGAAAGGGTTTTACCCTTGTAGAAAATGCAAGGTTTGCAAAATTAATTCTATAAAATCGAAATGTACCACTTTCTCCTCAGTACACGATGGTAAATCCCACTCTATTAATTCCTTTATTTCTTGTTCTACTAAAAATATAGTTTATTTACTGATTTGTCCATGTGGACACTATTATGTAGGGCGCACAATACGTACCCTCCAGATCAGAGTGGGGGAACATTTGACAAATATCCGTAAGGGGTATCCAAACCACAGTGTGTCACGCCATTATGATCTATGCCATGGGAGGAATCCTGAGGGCACTAGGATCATGGCGATTGACCATTATGTACCCACTTGGCGAGGAAACAATATCAGGAGAGAAATATCCAGAATGGAAACATTCTGGATTTATTCTTTACGTTCATATGCCCCTTACGGATTGAATATTGAGTGGGATGTGAATGCCTTTATTAACAATGCGTAGAGTCTCTGATTAAAACCAATTTTATCTAATATATTTCATTTTTTGATGTCAATGATGTGTAATTGTTTTTAGTCACTAGATGGCAAGCGCGTTCAGTCTTCTCCGGTCAGTGCAAAGGAAAATAGAAAAAATAAAAATTTTCATTCATTTTTTCACTTTGTATATATTATAATATTAGTTTTTCTGGGAACACTTCTTGAATGAAGAATGTAATTTAGATATTTTTATTTGAAAATGGACTTACTGTCAGCAGATGAATGATCTTGCCTAAAGCTTTTTCTGCTGTGGTTTTAGACCAGTCTGATTCCCCACACATCAATAATGTACTGCGTTTCCTGTCATGCTGGTTTCTGTACCAGCGGCTTTTGGAACGCAGATTATTTCCGTCCGTTCCGGTCATAAGGTGCTGGCGTCTCCTGGTAGCCACACCCCCGACGACGTCAGCGGATGACGAAACGCGTTGGGTGGATGCCAGGAGAAGTACGTTCTGCACGTGACCGGACAAGCTGAATCGCGGACGCCATCTCTCTTCCTGGACGCCGGACCATCCATGCGGTGTACCCAGGAGAGGCATTCGTACTTGTGTTTCCATGCGCTTTTTTATCACACAAATGTGAGTAACCACTTGTTTTTAGTTCATTATTAAAACCCATTTTTGTACCATCTGCACTATTGTACGCTTATGTTCTTTACATGAACCAGCCTGAACCTTTTGAGGATTGTGCTGATGTGGAGCCTCTTTACCTGAACATCTGAGACAAAGTCCTTTGCGGGAGCATATTATACCAAGGCGTTTTCAGACCCTCCGTAATAGGGGGTCATTGACATCTGGTAAGGAGTTTGGTGTGGTGGTGCCTCTGGTGGTGGGCTCTTTGCTGAACACACAGGACCCCGTTCAAGATTTTTCTTTGCATAGGACTTTTATGTGTGAACTTTTTGCGCTGCAGTTTTATGATTCATTTTAACTAGAGGGTTGTACCAAAAACCTATCTGCGGAGTCGCATATTTTAGATTTTCACACTATCTCTCAGCCCAAGCGCAGGATTTTTTTCTTATATCTACACCCAAGTGACTTACCTTTTGGGTTGTACGTGTGGCCTGCAATATGTAGGCCGCACGACACGCAAACTGAAGGTCAGATTGCGTGAACATGTGGTAAATATAAAAAAAGGTTTTAGGCACCACAGCTTATCTAACCATTTTAGATTAGTCCACGACAGGGATCTTGGACATCTCCAGTTTTGTGGGATCGATAGATGTGTGTGTATCCTCACAATATATTCAATTTTCCTAAAGTTTGAAATATGTCACCAGTGAGTAGATATTTTAATTTAAACTTAATGTATTTGTATTCAGACGTCTTGTTCATCTGTATATGGGAATCATTTAATGCAGGGTATCTTTTGTGTGATGCTCTGCATTATATATATGTTTTATTATTTTAATAATATATTAATTGTTCATTGGACTTACTTGAAGTGCTGCGGGAGCCTATTGGTGTGCCATTAATTTGAGTACACCAGTGGGGGTTCTGTTTCTGCAGTGCTATGGGTATTGTCCATGGGATGTCATATTACGTCTATCTTAATAAAGATTTGTGAGGTGCGTTCTGCTGGGTTGCCACTAGATGGGAGTAGACGGTGACAGGGGCCGTGACAGTTCCCGGGAAGTTTTTCTCCTAGCGATCCGTTCTGATTGGTGCATTCGCGCATGTAGGCGGGCCCATGGAGATATATGGTGGATGCGACAGACAGGAAGATCGTCCGTGATGAGGCTCCTATGACGAGCAAAACGCGTTGACGTCACTTCTGGGTCTGTCGCGGTCACTGACGTCACTTCCGGTAGCGTGGTTGCAAGTTGGAACGCACGCCACACAACCCATGGAATGAGTACGCTCTGATCTGATGCTTGTTTTAAAGACCGATTTTGTAAGTAGCTTTTAATTTGCGCAATAAAATTGCTGGTCAGCAGTCTGCACTATGGAATCTTTTCATTTCTTTTGAGTGCCTTGGAGCTTTGGATTTCCTATTTTGTGGTCCCGATTGGATTGGAGTTTACCCCCTTCAGCCTGTTTGATCCACTGACTGAAAAGCAGTGGGTCCATAGCATCTGGTGAGTGCGGGCAATATAGGGGGTCACCAGTCACGCCTCACCATTTCACTTGGATGTTTATTTGAGCACTGAAGAAGCACTTTATTTGGAGCACTTTATTTGGAGCACTTTTTGCACTATATGAACTGTTTGCACTTTATGAACTTTTTTGGACTTTATAGTTGTTTGGACTCTGTGTTTGGGGGTTGGCGCTGATATTTTTATGTCTACCACTATAGTATAAATAACCGGTGAGTGCACTAAGATGGCGTCGTCTCCGATGACGTCTCTATGACAAAACGCGTAAGACGGAGCCAGGGAGCGTCCTACGCACTTCCGGGTTTATGTGATGGAACGAACGGAACTTGCGGGTCCGAGCGTCTGACTTCTCATTTGCACAATAGTACGTTTTTACTACTTTACGCCACGCTCGTTGTCAAACTACACTATGGAGTTTTCCCTTTACATGTGATCTTCCAACACCATCCGGATTAAGTTGTATATATCCAAGGAATACGCCGAGTCAAATCCTCACTGGACATCCCCAGCAGAAGGGTTAGTGAGTGGGATTGTTGGAGGGGAGCACCTATTCACCATCATTATTTGGCTCTACCTCCTCTCCCACCCCCTTCACTTTCTGGACAGTCCTGTTTTCTTTTTGCATTGAACTTTCCATTTAAGCACATACTTTGTGTTTTTTGTTTGATAAGATACACAGATTTCTATCACCTCACTGTTATCACATCACTGTTTGATGGATCCAGGTTTATATGAATTGATACACCCATTTATATTTGCATTTAAGTGACAGCGCCACACCCACTTTGATTTTCTTTTTTCTTTTGGTATACACACCCTGATTTCAGGGGAGGTGGGGGCAGTAGTCTAAATTTATTTACTTATACCATTAGCAGCGCCACACCACTTTTTTTCCTTTCCTTTTTTATTGTTTAGACACCCCCTGGTGTCTCAGTGAAGGCAGCAGCTACTCCCTTTATACTAGCACATCCTTCACCGATTATATTTTTTGATCAACATGCAGATCTTTAGATATATGAGTAATAGGGCTATAGACCTAGAAGAGGTTTTTAACCAGGAACATGTCATACATGATCATGATATGGAGAGCCTTTTCAGACAATTGAAACATAATATGGAGAAACAATTACGTGTCTGGTGGGACATCTCTACCTTAGAGATGTATGTGACCGAAGAGATGACATCAAGAAGACTTAGATGGGATCTGTCCCCCAATGATGGGTTGGGGGATAAAAACCTGATGGAAGAATGGTATAGATTTTTCAACACAAAAGAAAATGAGCTTTTAGCCATGATCATCAAAAGAAGAAGTTTCAAATTAAAGAAAACAGAGAGTCTAATACAACAAATCCAAGAAAAGTTAATGCCTTTTAGCAACACCAATGAATACAAAGAGAGAGAAAAAACCCTCCAAGAGGGGATACAAAAATATGATAGGGACATCCAGCTGAAAAAACAGAAAAAATATCGGAGAGATGTTCTGGATTATAAAAAACAAGAAGTATACGGGTGGCAGACAGACGAGGAGTATGTAGGAGAAGAACCTACAGAAGCAGAGATGACTAGTGTCTCAAGAGAAACATCTATAGACCCGGATGAACCCGAAGAAAATTTGATAACCACCAGGACACCTATAAGAAGGACACCCAGATCAACTCCCAGAAGGAGAGATATTAAGACCCCTACACGTCCCACACATCGGAATCCAAGACAGGAGAGCCCCAGAGGATATTAACAGGGAGCCTACCCTACCCCAGATCACCCAGGAGACCCACTGACACATATAGAACTCCTAGATCTCCGTGGTGGAATATTGACACACATAATAGGTACTCCCCATTGTGCCACAGAAACGAGGAATATCGAGAATACCAAAATAGGGTTTGTTTCACCAAGGACACAATCGCAGGCCCCCAAGACCCAGAGGAGGGTTTGGCCCACCGAGACCTTTTCGAGAATGGGGACCGCCCAGAGACCAAGAAAACTACTATGGGGGCTACAGAAGCAGACCCCCACCCCCCAGAGAGGTCACATGGGGACACCAGAGGAATTGGAGGGACGTTCCTGGAGCTCCTATGAATCAGTACAGACGGGGAGAAGAAAACGAGCAAGGGGCAAACGAGGTGGAAAGAAAAAAGCGAGAATACTAGGCAAAGGGATCTTCAATCTTAGCAATATTGTCTTTACTGAGGCAGAATTGGCAATATTGGATTTAGGTCTAAAATCTGAAAAAAATCTGGACAAATTTGAAGTATTTATAGACGTACAAAAATTCATGTGAAAGTTAAATATAAAGAAGTTTTTTGCCAATAAACCTACCAACAATACCCAAACGAATGGAGGGGAATATGAGCATAATACTGTAAGGAACAATTCCACTTTTAACCCAAAAAATACCGGAAATTACAGTCTTAAAGGTTTTTAAAAAAATGGTAGAAACTGATTTGAAGAATCTCAAAATAAAAAGGCGTAATACAAAAAATGTTTGGGACACCATTAAGAAGATTGAAAAAAGGAACAATATAGCCATTCGACCAGCAGATAAGGGGGGAGGAATAGTAATACTTAATAAATGTGACTATGAAGACGAAATGAAGAGACTACTGAACACCAGGGATACCTATAAAAGGTTGAAACATAACCCAAAGAAGAAACTAGAAAATAAAATAAAGGACTACATCAACAAAGGGAAAGAGAAGGGACTCATTAAGAAGAAAGAGGCAAAATACCTTCTACCTAAGATGACAAAAACACCAGTCCCTATATTATCTACCGAAAATACATAAAGACCACAAAAAAACACCTGGTAGACCCATTGTTAGTGGGATTGATTCCCTCCTGTCCAGATTGTGTGAATATCTGGACGAGTTCCTACAGCCTATAGTTCCTAAGACTACATCATATTTACAGGATGGAAAAGAATTAATGACACTACTTAAAGATGTGGAAATACAGGATGGTGATCTATTGGTCACCATAGATGTTTAATCATTGTACACCAACATAGTACAAAAAGATGGTCTCCAGAGTGCGGAGTGAGCCTTGCATAGATACACAGAACTTAAACAAGCACAAATCAATTTTTTATTGGAAGGACTCAACCTAGCAATGAACAACAATTACTTCTGTCACAAAAAAGATTTCTATGCACAGACCAAGGGAGTGGCGATGGGGGCTAAGTATACCCCCAGTGTGGCTAATTTATTTATGAGTAAATGGGAGGAGGAGGAGATTTTTAGTAGAGACATACCTAATTAAATTTTTTATAAACGATATATTGATGATATCATAATGATATGGAGGGGCCCAGAAACCCAGCTGGAAAGATTCATGGAAGAAATCAATCAGAATGATTACGGCATTACATTTACAGGAGGTTGGAGCAAAGATACAGTCAATTATCTAGATCTACAAATCTTCAAAAAGACTGGCCGATTACATACTAAAACCTTTTATAAAAAAACAGATCGCAATGGATATATTCCAACAAAGAGCTGCCACCACCCAAATTGGATAAGAAGCATGCCCAAAGGACAACTGTTGAGAATAAGGAGGAATTGCAGTTTAATCACAGATTTTGAAGAACAAGCTAATGTACTCATAGAAAGATTCTTAGATAAGGGTTACAAAAGAAAAGAAATGGAAAAGCTAAAAGAACAAATTAAGAACATGGATAGAACTTCACTTTTTGTGAAGAAACCGAAAAAAAAAACAGAAATTGGCAGAGTTTGCCTTCCTCACTGGTTTCAACCAACATTACAGACAGGTGGAGGGCATTATTAAAAAACACTGGCCCATTCTCAAGTCAGATAAGGTCCTAAAAAAACTACTGCCCTCCCAACCAAGATTCATCTATAGGAAAACACCCAATCCGAGAAGCAAATTGGTACATAATGTGGTCAACCCCCCAAAAAAAGTGAGCCTATTCCCAGAAATGAAGGGTTTCTTCCGATGCCAGCAATGTTTACCCTGTAGGAAGAGCAAACCCCAACCAAGAAAAAAAGTAACCTTCTCCTCTACCTCCACAGGAAGACAATACAAAATCAATCAACTCATCACCTGTAAAAGCACACATGTCACTTATGTGATAGAGTGCCCGTGCAAATACCAGTATGTGGGTAGGACCACCAGACCCCTCTGGATACGTATCAGAGAACACATCAATAATATAAAAAAGGATACCCTAAGCACAGCCTATCTAGGCATTTTAAAGAAGCCCACAACAAGAACCCTGCTGTTATGTCCCTCTATGGGATTGACCACGTTAAAGAGTATTGGCGTGGTGGCAATAGAAAAGCTAAGATCTCACAGAACGAAACCAAGTGGATCTACATTTTAAACTCTTTAGAACCTGAAGGACTTAACATAGATATTGATTTAAATTGTTTTATTACAAATGATTTGTCCCTCCTCCATCCGAGAAAAAGTTATTTTTTTTAGTCCCTTTTTTAATATTTTCTCCAGTTTTTATTCAATTCCTCCATTCACCTTTTTTCTTGCATGATAGTTCACTCGTTTTAATCTGTGCTAATATTGGTATGCTTTCATCTATGTCGAGAAGTAGCTCCAAAATTTTTTTTTTTTGAAGAGATCGGACTCCTTTTCACTAACCCTCTTCCATTTACAATTTTTGTCGCATAAGCTGGGATTGGTTCCTGGCCCACAGTTTTTACTAAGGCAGCCTAGAATCACACTCTAGGTACACATATACCATTGTGAGTGTCTCGTTATACTCTTTCTTCCCCTTTGAAGGTAGTTCATTGAATTAGGTCTTCTATTCTGTAGTCACTCAGAATAATTCCTTTCCCATCCTAATTTCATAATAATAATGATATAGCTTTTATTGTTTTTATTTCCTTTTGTTTTTTTTTATAATCCATCATATTACCTTTTTTATAATCCATCATATTACCTTTTCCATTCACTAAAATCCTTGCACATATGCCTATTGGGTTTAACTTGTGCCATTGTTGGCATACCCTCTTCCACAGTATGTTTCTAACTAAATTTAAAGGAGTTTGGCATATTTTCTGGTAATTCTCCTCCATTCACATTTTTTCTCGCACACTCATTCATATTTTCTGGTAATTCTCTTCCATTCACATCTTTTCTCGCACACCTTTTTTTGCATAACATTGGAATTATTGCACGTCTAATCTGTATGGCAATTATTTATAGGAGGGGGTTTCCACCATCATTTTTTATGTCTTGTTTTTAGTTTGATGTGTATTATATGTGAAGTTATATATCACAGAGACTGGTATTGTGGTAGTATTGAAGTTTATTGAGATTTCCATACATTAGAGGGTTCCACCATTATTATTAAGTTATTGATTAGTAAGTTAGGTCTGCCCTTTTTTTTTTTTTTTTTTGTGGTGTTGGAACACGTAACAGTGATTAGCAAGCCTTTTACTGACACTTTTTTATTTTACCTCCACTAGTTTATTGTAAATAGTAGTGTGATGATTACCTATTATACTAAATTACACTGATGGACACTGTTTGGCAGTACTAATGGGCACTGATAGGTATCACTGATAGGCAGCACTGATTGGCAGCACTGAAAGCCACTGATGAGGCTGCGCTGATTGGCAGCATTGATTGGCAGCACTGATGGGCACTGGTTGCCAGCACTGATAGGCAGCACTGATTGGCATCACTGAAGGTCACTAATAGGTGTCACTGATTATCAGCACTGATTGGCAGCACTGATGGGCGCAGGTTGGCATCACTGATAGGCGGCACTGATTGGCACCATTGATGGTCACTGATAGTTGGCACTGATAGGCAGCACTGATTGGCACCACTGATGGGCACTGAGGGGTGGCACTAATAGGCACTGATGGGCATTGATTGCTACTGATAGGTGGCACTGATGGTCAGTGATAGGTGGTACTGATGGGCAATGATGAGATGGCACTGGTGGGCACTGATGAGGCGGCACTGGTAGGCACGGATAGGTGGCATTGATTGGCGGCACTGATAGGTAGCCCTGATTGGCTGCACTGATTGGCACCACTGATAGGTGGCACTGATGAGGCAGCACTGGCGGGCACTGATAGGTGGCACTGATTATCGGTACTGATAGGCAGCACTGATGGGCATTGATTGGTACTGATAGGTGGCACTGATGGGCAGTGATAGGTGGTACTGATGGGCACTGATGAGATGGCACTGGTGGGAACGGATAGGTGGCACTGATTGGCAGCACTCATGGACACTGACATTCAGCAGAGAGTGAGGCTTGCAAGAGCTGCTGAGTGTGTGAAACTGTCTGGTGATATAACTACTGGCAGTGAGAAAGACCAGCTGTCAAAACTCAGAAGCGATGTCATGGGTGGGCGGAACCGAGCAGCTGTCAAACACCAGCTAACGATTGGGCTGCTTAAGAAAGGGGCAGAGCCAGATAAACGTAACAGCGCTCCCAGAACCCATCCAATCGGCTGGTGTTTGATAGCTGAATATTGATTGACAGCTGGTCTCTCTCCCTGCAAGCAGCTATTTTACCGGACAGTTTCACACGCAATGAGCGGCTCTTGCAAGCCTCACTCTGCTAAATGTCAAACTGTTTCTGTTCTGTTTTATACACTCCTTGGATGTAGCTAGCCTTTCACAGCAACCCAGATGGCAGCCCTGGGGGGGGGGGGGGGGGG
>BLSH010560243.1:55868-68455 GCA_018402905.1 Glandirana rugosa | reverse complement strand
GGGGTGAGGGCGCAGATGCTGTGATAGTAGTGAGGTACCGGGGCAGAGATGACAACAGAACAGCCACCTCTCACTACTCTCAGTGCAACACATGGAGATCTCGGGAGACAGACGGCACTGGGCTACACTAACAGGCACAAGGTGATTAGGGTGTACCCAGGCACACCCAGCACACCCCATGCACACCAATATAGCACCAATTTGGACCCCCCCCCCTCCAAACAGCCTGAATTATAACTGGCAAGGTTTTAACAAGGTGCTGAAAATATTACTGATAGATTTTGCTCTGTGTTGACTTGATAGCATAAATCCATTCCTCCCTTTTTGCAACCAAATGTTCATTCATTAGACCTTCTATTCCCTTCATTATCAAAAATTTATTCCAAGAGAATTAAATTCTGATCCTTCATGTTGCAGAGAAAATGGAGCAGTGTTGGTCAACGTATTAAATAGAGAAAGATCCTGATCCACATGCCCAGAAAGCCACACAGTAGATTAATTTATGTAAATTTGCCATTATTAATAAATGCATCTCTCAGACCAATATACCCCTGATGGATCATTGTAAGTTTTATATTTTTTTACGAACAAACAAGGCTTCTTTTTGCTAATATTGTCTTGCAACAAATATTTTATTTTCAATACAATATGTAGACAAATATACATAACAAAACAAAACTTGTGCTGGCCATACACACACAGAATGTCGGCTGTTTGCAGACTGAATGATTATTCGTTGGTCCAAAGCAAATTGGCCACTAACTGACAGAATAAACTTGTTTGCATGATCGTTGGCTAACAATAAAAACATATATAAATGGTACAAGGCAGAATATTCTTTTTGTTTCGATTACTACACACACGTATACATTATAGTTGAAACGGTAAAAGTTTTCGCTTCGGATTCATTGACATTAGCTGGGCCCATGGTCAAAATCGTCTGTGTGTGTATGGCCAGCATAAAACTATTGTGATCAGTGTTAGCTTTAAAACGAAGTATGCACACATTTTATTCAGTAATTTGTCCCATTTATAATGACACTATAATTACATATCTGGTGCAATATATTTTGGCAAATATATAGGCAATATATTTTTAAATGAAATAGGATTTTTTGCTTAAAGTGTTTCTAAACCCAGGACCCTGCATTCACTATATCTGGTCTCTCACAGAACATGGAAATGCAATTATTTTAGTAAATATAAACTGCTAAATACGTTTTCTCATCAGCTGTTAGAGCAGTCCTGTGACTTCTATCAGTGTCTGGTTAAAGCTTGTAGGAGGAGTTTTCATTCTCACATGAATGTCCTATAAGGATGCAGAACCCCTGACCCTCTGTCTGGACAGTGCTGTTTGGCCCTGTGCTGATTACATGCACTCTCCCAAGAAAAAAGCTGAGCATGTGCAGCTTGTCCCCAAGCTCTGTATTATCAGAAAATAATTAGGGAACATGGAAGAAGAGGAGGATCAGAGGCGACAGGAACAAACAGCCTTTTTATACAATGCAGAGGATTAACCCCTTAGGTTCCATAGTGAGCTTTACTGCATATACAGTCTGATTTTACTGTTGTGGGTTTAGCAATACTTTAATATATTATTGGGAGACTAAAAAAATAAAGAACAAAGCAATTGAAAATGAAAAAGTTTATATATCAATGGTTAAAAAATCAGAAAAAAGCAAATATCACCTAGAGATTTTTATTTAGTTGTTGGGATCTGTGAATAAATGAGGAGACCACATCTATTTACCACATTGCCTACCTGCACTTCTATCCATCTACACTGCCTGCATGCCTGTAATGCTGTACCCCAATCCTGTCTATACACCCTTCAACCTGACCCCACTGCCTTCACATCCTCCCATCATGACCACACTACCTACAGGCACTTCTCCACCCTGACCTCAAAAGCCTGCCTATCTACCCTCCATCCTGACTTCACTACTTGCTTGTCATACTTAAAGTGGCGCTTTACTCACTTGAAGGAGATCTATGGTCACAGCATACACTTTCATTTCATATAATCTGCATTTTAATAGCAACACTAAGAAAAGTTATATCTGACAATCTAATACAAGCTTACATAAAAAAAAAATCTCCTTTCATGTTGTGTGTACCGCCTGTCTGCTGGCCATTTCTTTGCTGTTTACGTTCAATTTCTAAGAACAACATATCCCATGGTACCTTGCTGCCTGCAAGCATTGATTCCTGTACTGACTCCGCTTCCTGAAACTCCTCCTTTCAGCATCTCTGTACTACAAAAGGCAGGCTCTCTGTGAAATGTGTGACAGAGCAGTGCCTATTCACAGGACATAGTGATTACGTGTCACAGAATTCAAGGAAGTAAATGTGTGGGGAACCACACAAAGTAAGTTTAAAAACTTCCAAGATCATTCAGATAGACAGGAGTAGGTGAGAAATAATTGAAATACTGTGTGGAAATGAATATATGAATACAATGTAGAAATTAATGTATGATTTTACATTTTGACCATAGATATGCTTTAATTCAAATTTGCGAGCAAGCAGCATTATTAATGAAGTAGAGACATACTCTGCCTGTTGTCCATTAAAATATTCCTACCTAATTTTTATCATTGTACACTGAGCTCATAACAGTCCCTATTTTCCCGGGACATTCCCGGGAATTAGACCCTTTTCCCGATCTTAGTGTTTCCTGGGAAATGTCCCGGGAAATCGCTATTTTACTGACTTTTCGCGGTGGCCATTTAACAGAACACCAGCCCGTGAAGCAGGGAAGAACCAAGGGGCTCCACCTCTTGGTTCTTCTCTGCTCCACGAGGTGGTCTGGCACGGAGATCAAATCAGTGGTCACGTCGCTACCGGGGTGCAGAAATGTGTCAGTGTCTTCCCTGTACCTCGGTCTCTGTGAGCGAGACACCATCCCTCCTGTGGGACAGGGACCACCATCCCTTGCTGGGGACAGAGACCGTTATCCCTTGCTGGGGGACAGAAACCACCATCGTTTGCTGTGGGACAGGGATCGCCACCCCTCCTGGGGGACAGGGCCCACCATCCCTTGCTGGGGGACAGGGACCGCCACCCCTCCTGGGGGACAGGGTCCACCATCCCTTGCTGGAGGACAGGGACCACCATCCCTTGCTGGGGGACAGGGACCACCATCCCTCCTGGAGGACAGGGACTGCCATCCCTTGCTGGGGGACAGGGACCACCATCCCTTGCTGGAGGACAGGGACCACCATCCCTTGCTGGGGGACAGGGACCGCCACCCCTCCTGGAGGACAGGGACTGCCATCCCTTGCTGGGGGACAGGGACCACCATCCCTTGCTGGGGGGACAGGGACCACCATCCCTTGCTGGGGGACAGGGACCACCATCCCCCACTTGGGACAGGGGCCCAATCTCCACTAGGAGCAGGGACCCCCATCTGCCCTTATATCCGACCACGATGATGTCACCCCTATCCCTGACAGCACACAGATTTGGGGTGCACACTGTGATCATGCACTGCCGGCCCAAAACTAGCCTGCCCAGCGCACTGCAGAGCATTGTGGCAGTCTAGACAGGAGAGAGCCCGATGCACTAGCCTGCCAAGTGTCTACTGCTCTGTCCCATTGTCACTCCACAGCGGCAGGTGGCAGGCTAGATTGGGAGATTAATTATTAAGGGGGGGTGACAGCATGTTTTACCACACCAGGTGACACCACCTTAGTGACCCTACTGCAAATCACCTATACAGAGAAGCACAGACTAGCTGTATCTGTGGTGACAAAGTGACACAAACTGCATCTAGTGACAAGTGATCCAAGCTGCATATGGTGGCAGGCGACGGTGGCAAGTGACACACTGCATCTGGTGGCAGGCAACGGTGGCAAGTGACACGCTGTATCTGGTGGCAGGCGATGGTGGTAAGTGACACACTCAGGGCTCCCACTGATTCTACATTATGGTGAGTTTTATATTACAATGTAATATAAGAAATAATGCACTTCAATTATCCTGACACCATAACAACCATGGTGCCATTATGATTGAAGCGCTAACACCAGATGTTTGGAGTATCTTTATCTGCTGATTGTTAAACTTTTTGGAATACACATATTGCTATTGTGGTGTAGGATCTGGGCCTGCTGTCCCTCCATCCCTCTTTCTTTCCTTCCTTCTCTCTCCTTCCCTCCCTATTTCTTTCTCCCTCCATCAGTCGTTCATCTCAGACTCGAGCCACGCCCCTGAAAACCACGCCCGCAATTTAACACAAGCCACACCCGTTTTTCGCAGCTGAGCGCGCCACAATTCTCCGCCTCACCTACAAACAAATGCCCCACCCCAAGGAACCGCTAGCAACCTCTGGAGGAACCCTAGTGTTCCACAGAACCCTGGTTGAAAAACCCTGATTTAGAGTATCTTGTATAGTAAAATAAAAATGTGCAAAAGTAAAGTAAGATAAGAAATCAAACCAAAATCAGCTTTAAATGGTACTTCTCACTTGGCATGGTGAACTAATGATCAATCCTACTCTTCATGTACTATCCTCTGGGCCCAGGAGAGGTGGGAAGTCATGAGCATTATTAGTTAATGTTGTTAGCCATATGTTAATGACTAACTAGTAGTTTATGTTAGTTATGCAAGCCAGGGTATGCCCAAAGGCTTTGTTTTGTACTCAAACCAAAACATTTCCAATAAACAGAATTTAAAAAAAAAAAAAAAAATTGTAGTTCTCACATATATGTTCTATATTGTTTTTGAAGATTCTCCCAGCCCAATGCGTATCTACCTTTCAGATTCCCTCAATGTCACCAATCTCTGGGTGGATTCCTCACATCTCTTGATCCTCTTTCCCCCCGGATATCTTAGCACAGCCATGTTTTACCCATAATGCAGCATGGAGAGGCTCAGTGAAGGTGGCAGTGAAGGTGTGGAGGTGTCGAATTGGGGAACACAGATCATAGAAAGAGATCTGCCCAGCCTCATAATCCAAATATATCCTAATCTTGTCACAGGAAATATTGTCAGGTAATGAGATCTTTTTACTGTCATGTATCACTAAAGTCTTACCATGACGCCTGAAAAATATAAAATGATATAACAAATCAGATTTCACTCCCATTCCCCAGGACTTCTTATTGTTTCCAATCCATGACTGCTCTCCTCTCCTATCTATACTGGGGTAACACACCCCGACTCTCCATACACGTGATTGCCTGACATCCACATCCCAGTAATGTCGCCCTGTGGAGAAACTTTGTCTGCTTATCACCTGAGCAAGGCCCTGAAACCTCTCTGGCCTTTCTGGATGGTTCTGGCTATTTTCGGTCCAGGAAGCTGCTTTGCTGTCACCTGATATACAGAGATTATTACTAGCTGTGTTTACTTCTAGTAATAGGTCTGCAGCTTCTGGTATATAGATCCCTTCATTAACCCATGTTATTATATCAGATAACCCTGTGTGTAATGTGTGTGAGATCTGAAATACATCCAGATCCCCTCCATTATGGAGGAGCTTAGTGTGTCTATCTCTGTCTTCATGATCTTCATCCTCAGTATCACACAAGTCACCTGTGTCTGATTCCTGTAGGACAGTCAATGGATCCGTCATGTTGCACAGCTCCTCAATGTGAACCATCTTCCTGGACAACTCATCCTTCTTTACTTCCAGCTGTTGGATCAAACCATTGGTTGAGTGACAGAGTCGCTCTGCCTGCCCAGAGATTTCTTTCAGGACTTTCTTCTCCAGGGTTTCCAGCCGTTTCCTGAGCTCTATAAACAGGGCAGTGGCTCTCTTGGTTTCACCAGCAGCTTGTTTTTGTACTTTCCTTGAGTGTTCCTGCAAACTCCGGACTCTGTCCTCCTTCCATTCTCTCTCTGATAGGAGTTTACATAGAACATTTTGCAATGTCTCCTTTCTTTTCTCAGAGGCCTCATCCAGGGACTTCATTTGATGTCCTTTGTGTTCCCCAATCAGACAGCAGGACACACAGATAAAGGCAGAGTCCTCAGTACAGTAATATTTAAAGAGTTCATTATGGATGGAGCATTTCCTGTTCTGCAGGGCAGTGGTGGGGTCAGATAGGACGTGTTCTGGTGACTTGCTGTGGACTCTCAGGTGGTTATTACACAGAGAAGCTTCACAATGCAGACAAGATTTCACAGCAGGTACTGGAGCGTGAATACAGTAAGTACAGAAGACCCCGGACTCCTCAGGATCTGGTTGAGCAGACAGGAAATTCTCCACTATGTTTCGCAGTGTTCTGTTCCTGTGCAGTGCAGGCCGATCCTGAAACTTCTCTCTGCATTCAGGACAGGAATAATTTCCAGATCTCTCCTGGGTATCCAACACACGATCAATACAGTCCCGGCAGAAGTTATGTCCACATCTCAGCATTACAGGATCGGTATAAATGTTCAGACAGATAGAACATTCCAGCTCAGCTTTCAGATTAGCAGACGCCATGACAGCAGGAGACAGAAGTGAAAGTAAAAGCTACTGAAAGGAATGCAGTATGTGGATGTTTGTGTGTGAGGGGTTAACATGCAGTCATTCGAAACCTGTTGCAAGTCATTGGAATTTAAACTGCAATTCTAAACTAAAAAAAAAAAAACAAGTCTTTTGAAACGGACCAGTTTCTTGTCAAAATGTTTTGTGAGACAATTTTTCTGAATAAGTGTAATGATATAAAACTGTCAGGATTTTATATACTCTAAGGGCTCTTTCACACATACGGTCCGTTTGGGTCCACCTGTCAGTTTTTCAGGCGGACCCGAACGGACGCTCCATTGCTCTCTATGGAGCGGCGGATGTCAGTAGTGACATGTCCACTGACACCCGATCCGCTCCGATCCGCCAGAAACAGACGGATGGAAGCCCTATTTTCCATCCACCTGGCGGATCGGATCGGATGAACACGGACAGACGGTCCGTGTTCATCCGATTCTCCATAGAGGAGAATGGAGCACTGACAGGTCAGTCTCTGCACAGAGTGCAGAGACTGTCCTGTCATCCGTTGGCTCAGCGGGGATCAATGGATGGATCCCCGCTGAGCAGCGGAGCCCGTCAAAACGGGCTCCGCATGTGTGAAAGGACCCTTAGGCACTCAGTGTTGCCAACAGTCAGTATTTTTACTGGCAGCCAGTAAAAAATGGCCACTTTTCTCCTGCCAGTGAAAGGATAAGGTTGCCAGTAAAAAAATATGGCTGTGACGCTTGGCACGGAACTGCGCATGTGCAGTTCCGGTCCAGAGTCGGCTGAGAACTATTCTCTGTATCCGCATGTAGCGACATCATCGGCACATGCACAGTGAAGAAACAGCCCGACTAAGTGTGCCGCAGACGACGGCTCCCGCGCGCATGCGCAGGAGTGACGTCAGCGCTGCTCCGGCCAATCACAACGCTGGATTCCGCACTGTGATTGGCAGGAGCCGCCAAACCCAGTAGCAGCATGTCGTCGGTCACAGCTGTGTTCGGGGACTGCTGCAACACCTTCGTTCCAAGGTAAGTATTTCGTAATGAGCTAGCATGCGATGCATACTAGCTCATTATGCCTTTGTCTTGCAGGTTTTTGTTTTTTTTCTGGGAGTTTACAACCACTTTAACCACTTCAGCCCAGGAAGGATTTCCAGCTTTAGGACCGGAGCCCTTTTTGCGATTCGGCACTGCGTCGCTTTAACTGACAATTGCACGGTCGTGCGACGTTGTACCCAAACGAAATTTGCGTCCTTTTTTTCCCACAAACAGAGCTTTCTTTTGGTGGTATTTGATCACCGCTGCGTCATTTCTGATCGCCGCTATAAACAAAAGAAGAGCGACAATTTTGCAAAAAAACCCAAATTTCTTACTTTTTCCTAAAATACAAATCCAAAAAAAATATATAAAAAAACATTTTTTTTCACCGTTTTTGGCCGATCTATATTCTTCCTCATATTTGCGATAAAAAAAATCGCAATCGGCGTTTATTGATTGGTTTGCGCAAAAGTGGTCGCGTTTACGGATGATGAGAATTCATTTTTGGGGTTTTTAATTTTTTTTTAATTTTTTACTAAAAATGGCAGCGATCTGCGATTTTTTGCGGTACTGCGATATTGCAGCAGACATGTCGGAACGTTTTGACACTTTTTTGGGACCATTGGCATTTATACAGCGATCAGTGCTATAAAAATGCACTGATTACTGTGTAAATGCCATTGGCAGTGAAGGGGTTAACCTGCAGGGGGCGCGCTAAGGGTTAACTATGTTCCCTGGGCGTGTTCTAACTGTATGGGGGACTGCCTATCTGGGGAAGGGAAGTTATCACAGCCTTCACGTAAAGGAAGGCTGTGATCACAGCCCTTCCCCCTCACACAGAGCGGAGGTCCGTGTTTACATACACGTACCTCCGCTCATTCGCTCCGGGGGGGCATCGCAGGTGGCCGGCGGCAATCTAAGCCGCCGCACCCGCTCCCTGGCCCCCCCTGGACACAGTGAGCGCGCGGGCGCGCCTCCGGTGGCGCGCGCGCGCTCACTATACACGTTCCCGCAGCCGCCGTCGTATGACAGCGATTTGCGGGAACGAGCCACTTTGCCGCCGTCAGATGCCGATCGGCGGTCGGCAAGTGGTTAATTAGCTGATTAGAGTGTGGCACCATGGGGTTTATTTACTAAAGGCAAATCCACTGTGCACTGCAAGTGCACTTGGAAGTGCAACGCTGTAGATCTGAGTGGAAGCTCTGCTGATTTCTATCATCCAATCACGTGCAAGCAAAAAATGCAGTTTTCACTAGCTGTAAGCCATAATCATCAAAATTAAAAGAAAGAAATGCTTGAAATACATCACTCTGTGTCTAATGAATCTACATAATACATGTGTTTCCCTTTTTTGAATTGAATTACTGAAATAAATTAACTTTTTTGATGATAGTCTAATTTTTTGAGATGCACACACACACACATATATATATATATATATATATATATATATATATGTGTGTGTATTCACACGCTTTTTATGCATTATGTGTAAACTGTGGATGCTGGGAAATCTAGTTCCCCTGTAGTAGGCAATTTCTTGGTTTTGTATGACCTAAAAATACACGGAGACATTAGCATCATTGCTGCAGGGAAAGTACCAGTACCAGCATGGCCACAGTTACATATAATGCCAAATGTACTAACCCAACCTCCAGGGCTTCAATAAAACTTACAGAGAGAAAGTCTGACTGAGGTATTGTATTATGACAGCAGAAGACCTCCCCACCATCAGAATACACTGATCAGTGCTGCTGGCTATAGCCTGTGGCACTGATCGAGTGGGGAAAATCTGACTTATGTACAACCAGCCTGCCCATACATGGATTGAAATTCGGCTGGCCCCTGCCGAACCAGCAAATTTCGATCTATGTATGGCCGGCTTTAAATGAACACAGCAGAACTAGCCTTAGAAGAATTCAGAAAAAGTTGGAGCTCTTCCAAGGCTTAAAGCAGAACTCTGGGAAAAACTTTTCTGTGCTCTTGTTGCTGATCTCCTACCTTCACCAACTATGCTATCCATCTTCTGCTGAGCTCTGTAGTTCCTGTGCAATAGCCTGCTGAGCTTCCTGAAAAAACGTTATTCTCCTGTGATTTCCTGTTTGCAAGACCGCTGGTTGCTCTTCATCCTATATTCCCAGCGGTCTGGCACGTGCACATGTAGTTCCCTAAAAGCCAGCAGGGATTTCTATTTCCGCTCAGATAAGTGTAGTGAGGGGAGGGGGTCTCACAGCCCCCCCTGGTCTGTGCTGCCCATTGAGGTGGTGTCCTGCTCTCTCCTCCCTCCTCCTCCCTGCCAACGCTGCCCCATCGCCCGCCCACCAGTCAGTGACAGAGATGAGATATCGGCTATGACAGGAATTCCTGGTATGCCTGGCATGCCTGCTATGTGAATTCACCAATCACTGTAAGTTCTCTTCTCTCATTCCCGCATTGGAACAGCGCGCTCTGCACTGTATATCACAGTGCGGGGATAGGAGAAGAGAAGTTACAGCGTCTGTGTTTTCCACATAGCAGGCATGCCAGGCATACCTGTCATACTGATATCTCATCTCTGTCATTGATGAGAGATGGCAGGCGGAGGGGGCGGCTGTCATTGATGCCCACTCTGCACTGATGGGCACTGATAAGCGGAACTGGTGAGACTGAACTGATGGGCACTGATAAGCGTCACTGGTGAGACCACACTGATGAGCACTAATAAGCGGCACTAGTGAGACCACACTGATGGGCACTGATAAGCGGCACTGGTGAGACCGCACTCATGGGCACTGATAAGCGGCACTAGTGAGACCCACTGATAATCGCTGATAAGCTGCACTGGTGAGAGGGCACTGATAAGCTACACTGATGTGACCGCACTGTGAGCTGCACTGATGTGACTGCACTGATAAGCTGCATTGATGTGATGGCACTGATAAGCTGCATTGATGTGACGGCATTGATGAGCTGCGCTGGTGAGACGGCACTGATAAGCTGCACTGGTGAGACCGCACTGATGGACAATGATAAGCTGCACTGGTAGGCACTAATAAGCTGCACTGGTGAGCACTGGTATGCTGCACTGATGAGGCATGACTGATGGGCACTGATAAGCTGCACTGGTGAGACCACACTAATGGGCACTGATAAGCTGCACTGATGAGCACTGGTAAGCTGCACTGATGAGGTATGACTGATGGCACTGATAAGCTGCACTGATGGGCACTGATAAGCTGCACTGATGGGCACTGATAGGGTGCACTGATAAGTTGCACTGATGGGTACTGATAAGCTGCACTGATGGGCATTGATAGGCTGCACTGATAAGTTGCACCGATGGGTACTGATAAGCTGCACTGATGAGGCTGCACCGATGGGCACTGATAAGCTGCACTGATGGGCACTGATGTGGCTGCACTGTTTACTGACACCGTCCACTGCCATATATCTGTAGGAGGGGTTTCCACCATCCCTGCAGAGTTTGCAGTCATTTTTATGTCTTATTTTCAGTGTGATGTGTATTATATGTGATGTTACATACCACAGAGGCGGGTATTGTGATAAAATTGAAGTTTATTGAGATCGTCATACATTAGAGGGTTCCACTATTATTGTGTTATTGATTAGTAAGGCAACGCTGCATTTTTTTGTTTTTATCTTATTCTGACATATTTACTTGTGTCACATGCTGATATAAAGCAAGCAGCATGGCCCAGCTCTGTCTTTCTGTATTGCGGCTAGGGATGTTCACATACCCCATACCAGCACTGATTGCTGTTTAGAAAGATCTCAGCGGTACAGCAGGAGGAGGAGGAATATTTCTAATAGTGAATTACAGCAGAGTACAGTGTGTATAATATATCATTATGGGATGTGTGCACAGTTCAGTAATGATTACAGAAAGTGTGTAAGGACAATATGTTTATGTCCTGTTGAGTCTGGAGGGGAAAGAACATGCTTTGCATTTATAAGGCTGTAATCTATCCTGCTGTGTGTGTGACTGAGTAATGGGCCTGGCTGCAGAATGAGGGGCGTGATTTATGTTGAAGTGGGCTTGTTCACATTTACATGTACAGACCTAGTGTAGCCTCCCACATTCACTGAAACGTGCAAAGCATTATGGGAAATGTAGTTTAAAGAGAGAGAAGAGGATATGATGTAATCACTGTTCTAACAGTTCCTCCCTGGCAGAATACATGATGCATTTTTCGAATTAGAAAGCTGACTTCCTGGAAATTCAATTAGACTGTTCTCCTAAATGGTAAGGAATTTCATAAATGTAATAACTGTTTAGTGTTTTGTGTAGGGGGTGTACTAATGGTGGATTCTTTGCCGATCCCAGAGTTTTGCTTTAAAAAGTCTAAGAAGAGCAGGCAGCCGCTCCTGAGATCTTGAAAGCAGTTTAAGGTTCTTCAGGAAGGAGCAGAAGTAGATAGCAACAGGCAAGGCCCTTTCAACATTCCTCTGTTCTGTTTGAACTGTCAATTACCACATTTCACCCATGCAGTCAAACATAATTCCACCCATTTCTATTATGTGACCATGTGGCACTCACATACATTCAAGAGGTGCATTATGCATATATCAAAAGTGGTGTCATCAGAAGATAAGAAGACATTGAATAAGGACTACATTTAACCACTTGCCGACCGCCGATTGGCATCTGACGGCGGCAAAGTGGCTCGTTCCCGCAAATCGCCGTCATACGACGGCGGCTGCGGGAACGTGTATAGTGAGCGCGCGAGAAGACTACTGTGGTGAAAACTATATACGTATTACGTGGAGAACTTACATACACTCACGGTGTACCAGTGTATTATCTTTACCCACCTTAATACAAACTGACGTACCCACTTTACACCATTAACTGTCAAGTTTGTCTTGTCTCCTTACAACTTTCCCGGAACGGACAACGATAGATGAAGACGAGGAAGGACTTCTTGGAATTTGACGAAAGTTCTAGAGTCCTCGCCGACGGACGAGAAGAATCTGAAAAATTTCGTTTTGAGACCCTAGCCGTTTCTTAGGTGGTAATCATGTGGGGGATGTGTTTTGTGATTTGTCAATAATGTAAATACTTTAAGGAATGGTAAATCCTCTTGTCAGATTAACTTAAAGGTCCTTCA
>BLSH010560243.1:24676-46948 GCA_018402905.1 Glandirana rugosa | reverse complement strand
TCCCCATTTATTTGTAGGGCACTTGCCCTAGTTTGAAGATGATTTTAGAACAGTTATATGGCTTCTACCGTTAATTAATACTTTTCAGACACAGTTTGAAGATGATCCACATTCACCTCCATTTTTGCTTTTTTTATGTTTTTATTTTTTTAAAAATATTTACAGTTATTTCCCTGTCCCCATTTTTTTGTAGGGCACTTGCCCTACCCTTACCCCCATTTTACTTCCTTTTGCAGCCCTCTGGGGCTTTCCAGGACTTTCCTACAGCCATTTTTGTGCCTAAAAGTTCGGGTCCCCATTGATTTCAATGGGGTTCGTTGTCCGTGCGATCGTTCGGGTTCCGTCCGGACCCGGACCCGGACTTTGTCCCGAAGTTCGGACGGACCAGCAGAACCCGAACTTCCAGGTGTTCGCTCAACTCTATTAGTGATTACATACCTATTGTTCTCAGCTGCATAAGGAACTCAGAGAGCTGAAAATGGCAGCACTCTGCTCTTCCCAGTGAATAGCTGTGCAGGGGGCAGGTGCCAGCAGAAGTCTGATCATTGGAAAAGAGCAGGCTGAGTTCCAGCACAGCTAGAGACCACACTGTGCTCTCCTGTGTAGTGTGGTCAGTTGTTAATAGAGTTTTTCTGTTGCCTGAAGCAAAATGCCTGTCCCTCAAAAAAGTACAAGAGCTTCTTTTTCGGCAGATTACAAGCCTTTTTGGGCCCAAAGACTTCGATAGAAACTCTGGAATTGAGCTTTATACAAGCGTTTTGTCATTTTCTGCTCAAACGGCTCTACACACCTAATTTTGTCTCCCTCTTCTCCCCCCAGTGCTTTCTATTGGCTAAACAAAAACAGCTTAAGCTGTAAAACACTTGTAATATGCTTCTAAATCTCTATAAAAACAATTGCAAAAAGCTGCAAAAGCACTTAAAAAGAAGTCAGAAAAACGCCAGTAAATTGCTACGCTCAGGTGTGAAGGGAGCCTATACTCCATGTGCCCCAGGCGCCCTCTAGTGGATCGAAGCAGAAATAACACTGGCTGTATCTGTGTAGAAGTCTTTTGTGGACACACACAGCACCAGAACATGCAGCTGCTTCTCTCCTGCCAGCAAAATAAGGGGACACATATCAAATAAAGCCGGGTACACACTCGTTTTTTTGTACAACTGACAGCTCTGGTTGGAGCTGCTGTACTAACCATGCAAGGTTAGTCCAGTCATCAGCCCCGCTGAGCTGTTGTGATCTTATAGGGGAATGGCCCCCTTGCCAGAACTCTCCGATCAGCGCTCTCCACCATTGGCTGAGAGCACTGATCTGGTGTCAGTTGGCTGCTGGTTCTCCTGCGTGCACATCTGACAGAAGCCAGCCGAACTCCCGGCTTCTGTAGGACAGACTGACATACAGACGGGCCGAATGTCGGCCATTTTTTTTTTGAACCGGACGTTGTCTCCCGGCATAGGGCCCGTCATAGGCGTGCGCACGGGGTGTGCCGAGTGTGCCCAGGCACACCCTAATCCCCCTGTGCTCAGTCTTGCTTTCTGCTCTGCTACTAGCGGTGGCTGTGCTAATGTGTTGCTGGCTTGTAAAACATGTTTGTCCTGTTGTGTGACAGTGTCTGTCACTAGAGTCCAGCAAAAGAAAGACCTCTTCACCTGTCTTCTGTGCTGTGAGTGGGAGGGAGGCGGAGTGATCAGGAACCGAGCCGCATTTGTCGATGCTTCTTCTATAGTTCCGGCATCGGCAGCGGCGGAGTGATATGCGGCTGCACGCCGCCTGCCCTCCGGCCTCTCTTCCCAGTTCCCACCCACCGCTTTCAACATTGGGCGAGCTGGCAGTGAGTGCAGTGCACATTGGGAGTGGGAGAAGCAGCGGAGAGGTGAGCTGTACAGTGTCAGTGTGTGAATCCACTCGAGGCTGAGCAGCACTGAGCAGGGCACTGGCAGGCACATGGTGACAACTTTCACTGGTCTCAGTATTTACTATATATGAGGCTGAGCAGGGCAGGCAGGTACATGGTGGCACACTGGCACATAAAAAAAGCAACAATGCATACAAAGTTTTCAGCAAAAAAGTGTGTATACACTTTTTTGCTGAAAACTTTGTATGTATTGTTGCTTTTTTTTTATGTGCCAGTGTGCCACCATGTACCTGCCTGCCCTGCTCAGCCTCATATATAGTAAATACTGAGACCAGTGAAAGTTGTCACCATGTGCCTGCCAGTGCCCTGCCTGCCCTGCATAGTGCTGCCCAGCCTCATATATGTAAATAAACATTTTTGCTGACAAGTGACAAGTTGAAATTCATGATCATTGATGGGTTTTTTTTTACCGAATGTGATATATATATATATATAAAATCAGTAGATTTTTAAATGTCATTTTTTTTTAAATTCTTCTCACATGTATTAAAATATTTCTTTGATATCTGATATCTGATCAGATATCAAAGCGTTATTTTAATGTGTGAGAAAAATGTAAAGAAATGGCATTTAACCACTCGCTGACTGCCTCGAATTATATATATATATCTATACACAGACGCACGTGTGTTTGAATTTGGCTGGAGGTGCACACCCTAATGCAAAAGGCTGCGCACGCCTATGGGGCCCGTTTGTATGGGCTTAAGTCTTTTCACCAAAGAAAGTTTAGAGCACGCATATTAAGCACTGTGCCCTGCTGCATCTGCTTATCGCAGCCAACCACTTTATACCAATTTATAGGAAAAGGTCTAAGCCCCCAGTAGGAGCGATTGGATAAGGAAAGTAACTGAGATAATGGATGTTGAAGAGTGGCTCGCTACATGTAGAGGTAAACTGGAACACTTTAATAGGATATGAGCCACCTGAAGGCACTATACCTACAAATCAGATACCATGCAATCAAGGCCTAGATGCTGCCTTGCTGTCTCTGGCATGAGCCTTGGACAAGCGCCCTATATAGGAGTTTAGAGCCACTTTTTATCACCAACCCTAAGCAACCCACCGGGATATGCTGTAAGTCCTATCATTGCTGCTTTATGGGTACATATCATACTATGATACCCCAGGTTTCTGTAATTGTTGTATATTCGCTTATTAGTTACTGGTTTTGTTTTGATGGTGGCTTGGCTTTTATGATCTTAGCTAGCTCAAGCCACACTCTCTGCCACAAACCTTCATGTTATGGTCTGTCTTTCACTTTCAGTTATATAATCTAGGTGTGCTGCTTAGGGATAAAGAGGAAGTAAACCCTGATGGGTTTTTCTTCCTTGTTGATCCCCTGCAAAGTAAACGCATAATGTGCTAGTATGCATCGCACAGCACACGTTTAGCAGATATTTACAGTACCTATAGGTAAGCCTTTTACATTGTGCTGCCTGGGTCCAAGAATGAAATGCTGCCCCCCCCCACTCCCACCCCCCCCCCCCCAAAAAAAATCATGCATACCAAAAGGCCCCCACATCCATTATTTTATAATGCTGCTGGAAATAAATCTTGGCTGTCAATTTGCTGGGTAAATAGAAGAGAAGGAGAGGCGGCCGTGGTTCAATCTGCTGCCCATCTCCAAGTGCTGCCTGGGTCCAATGGGCCCACTGGGACCAATGGTAGGGCCGGCCCTGGGCTTACCTATAGGTAAAACTTACACAGGGGGTTTACAACCACTTTAACTCCTGTCATTGCCCAATGTAACCTGGTTGCACTGAGCTGCGTCAATCACAAAGATAGAATGCAAGTGCTGCATTGAAGCAAAAGCCACACATGCTCCCCCTCCACAGGTGTCTTAAAGAAAAACTACCCACCCTCGGCCGCTCATACACAGTGACATATGCGGTCCAATGAAAACTCCCACATCAGGCGGGAACAGATATCTACTGACTTTGATGATTATTCCAGGTACACAACTACTTATATATGCAGCACCTTGTAGTGGTGTCTCTAAAGCTTGGTACACACTATCACTTTTTTCATTCAACCCAGCCATCTGAAGGGAAAAAAAACCTGAAGGGCTCACTTTTCTAACTATCCGATGTTAGTACAGCAATCTCCCCACTGAGCCATTGTGTTCTGACAGGGAGACTGCCCCTCTCCCCGCCAGAAGACACCGGTCAGCACTCTCAGCCACTGGCTGAGAGCACTGATTGGATGCCAATTGGCAGATGATTTCGTTCATGCCCCCCAGCTTCTGTCAGACAGGCTGTCGTTCACACGGACCGAATCAACAAAAACTGCCGATATTTGGCCCGTGTGTATGCGGCTTTAGGCATCCTATAGATAGGTTGCTTTTTTTGACCAGAAGAAAAAAAAGCAATGGCTTCCAACATCCACACAAGCAAATGCACCCTGCCTGGGATTAGATGCGAGAACCCCAGCAGGGTTCCGGTGACAAGCGCAGCCCTATTGAAAGCAATGGGAGGCTGCCGGTTCTCTCAGCTAATCACGCCCACTCACATGTAATCTCTCATGAGGCGATCACATGCAAGTGAATGCGGATTCTGTCCAGGGCCGATCACTCGCATATGATTGCTGTGATTAACTGCAAGAGCCAGGAGCCTCCCATTGCTTTCAATGGGGCTGCCTATTCACAGCTAATCGCTGGAACCTCTGCTGGGGTTCTTTCATCTAATCGCAGGCAGCACGCATTCAGATGTGAATGCACCCTTAAAGAGAAAGTAAACCCAGATGGGGTTTACTTCCTCTACATTCCCTTGCAAAGTAGATGCATAATGGGCTACTATGCATCACATAGTAGCCCATTATGTGCCACTTACCTGCAAATGAAGCCTGTGACGTCCAGCGCTGTCCCCTGTGCTGGCAGCATCCATCTTCTGCCCCTCTTCCTTCCGGGGCAGCGACTCCGGCTCTGTGACTGTGCGGGAGCCGCCATTCACGGCACGATCTCAGTGAAGAAACGGCACTGCACATGTGCCGAAATGACGTCGGCACATCTAGTACACTGCATATCTCCTGAACCCTGTAGGTTTGGGAGATATGCAAGGCACCTACTAGGGTTGCCACATCATCCCTTTAATCCAGGACACATATGAATTACCCAGGTTCTGAGGCTAATTGAATTCAGATAAGGCACCAAGTGAGTTCAATTACCACCTTAATCAGCCACAGAACCTGTATAATTAATATGTGTCCTGGATTATAGGGATGGTGTGGCAACCCTAGCACCTACAGGTAAGCCTTATTATAGGCTTACCTCTAGGTTAAAGTGGTTGTCACAAGTTGACAACCACATTTAAAGGGAAACCTGCCCTATTTGACGTTTTATAACTTAATTAATGGTCCCATTTAATGATGAGAGTGTGGTGTTGGCTGCACTATTCAGCAGTATTCAAGCATTTTGTGATGAATCAATGAGAAGACCTTTCAAGCACTATACATGGACACTAATGGACACTTTTTAAAGTATAACTAAAGGCATTTTTTTTTTTTAATAGAGGGGGGATGCATTTGAACACCTGACTGTTTTTATTGCTGTCTGTATCCCAATTAGGGAGATTCACCCTCTCTATGTGTCCTGTTTACCAATAATATTGAAAGTGAAAGTAAAAGAAAATCCCAGATTTTGGGTTGTCTCCAGAAAAGTAAAAGAGGCGAAATCTTCCAATGGGGACACTAGTTCTGGTGACTTGGAGGTCCCCAAAAGATTCCCTTAATTTGCAGGGATTTCCTGTTTGGCTATGGGACAGGCAGGGGCGTTGCTAGGTCTACAAAAGATCTGGGGCTAGAGCCCATAGTGGGCATACACATGTATACAATATACATGTATGTGTGTGTGTGTGTGTGTATGTGTATATATATATATATATATATATATATATATATATAAATATTGTTACATACCTGAGTGTGGATTCCCCTTACGTCAGGGTCCCCAGAGAGACATACCTGCTAATTGAAGAATTGCAGAACTGCACCCACCAGGTAAGAGACTCGGGGCTATGGGCCCCAGACTCGGGGCTATAGCCCCAATAGCCACCCCCTAGCAACGCCCCTGGGGACAGGTAGTGAAGGGAAATCTTCACAATGGGACAAAGATGGCAAAACCTTACAGGGGTTATAACCATCCCTCACTCTAGCATAAATAAAAGAGTTTTGCATATAGTTCTACATTTAACGTATTATTGCACTGTTTAATGGGAAGTATTCTACACAAACTATTTGATTTTGTATGCACTTCAATTATTGCACATTGTTGAACTGTATTTTTTTTTTGTTTGTTCACATAGTTTGAATTGAGCATGGCACATTATATTTATGGTATTTTAGAAGTGATTTTATCATGAAGGGTGCTGCCAGCTCTTATCTATTTTTTTCAGAGGCTTTTAGCGTGTGCAAGGCTTATATTTTTTTATATTGGAATAAAGGCTTATTTTAAATTATTTTATATAGTATTTCAAGGAATTGAGTGTAAACTTTAATCTCAATTGGTTAGAGGCAGGGAGGCAATAGGTGATTCAAGTGGTCAGAAGATTTTAGGTAATAGGTGACAATAGTGGTCAGAAGCAGGGAAGAAATAGCAGTTAGAGACTGCAATGCAAGGTGACAATTATGAAGGAATGCTGAGAGGTACAGTAATAGGTGACAATAGGTGTGGAGACTGGAAGGAAATGTTTTGACAAAAGAGCTTGAAGGTTCTGAATCAATGAATAAAAATAAGGGTGGAAGGCTGGTAGGGAAAAGGTAACAATAGTGGTTGGTGGGCTGGGAGGTAATAGGTGACAATGGTGGTTAGAGGCTGGGAGGTAATAGGTGACAATGGTGGTTAGGGGCTGGGAGGTAATAGGTGACAATGGTGGTTAGGGGCTGGGAGGTAATAGGTGACAATGGTGGTTAGGGGCTGGATGGTAATAGGTGACAATAGTGGTTTGGGGCTGGATGCTAATAGGTAACAATAGCACTTGGGTTGTCCAGACGTGGGAGGTATTATGTGACAATGTATTCCCTCTTACTAATGTCTCGTTTTTATCTATCTTTCCATGTAAAGACCAGTAAGAGCAGCAAAGGGAAGAATGTTTTGAAAGATTCAGAAGATTGCAAACAGGGCACAAAGTATAAAGAACAGCATATTAAATTAGCATAGCATAGCAAATTTAAATAAACTAATAAACAAACACCTTCACATAGTACTTCAAGCTCCCACCTTTATTGTATCTTTCTTCCTTCTCTATTGTTATGTTCAGTATCTCACAAAAGTGAGTACACCTCTCAAATTTTTGTAAATAATTTATTCTATCTTTTCATGTGACAATACTGAAGAAATGATACTTTGCTACAATGTAAATTAGTGAGTGTGCAGCTTGTATAACAGTGTAAATTTGTTGTCCCCTCAAAATAACTCAACACACAGCCATTAATGTCTAAACCACTCACAACAAAAGTGAGTACACCCTAAGTGAAAATGTCCAAATTGGGCCCAATTAGCCATTTTCCTCCCCGGTGTCATGTGAGCAGGTGTGTTAAATTTGGTGTTATCGCTCTCACTCTCTCATACTGGTCACTGGAAGTTCAACATGGCACCTCATGGCAATGAACTCTCTGAGGATCTGAAAAAAAGAATTGTTGCTCTACATAAAGATGGCCTAGGCTATAAGAAGATTGCCAAGACCCTGAAACTGAGCGGCAGCATGGTGGCCAAGACCATACAGCGGTTTAACAGGACATTTTCCACTCAGAGCAGGCCTCGTCATAATCGACCAAAGAGATTGAGTGCACGTGCTCAGCGTCATATCCAGAGGTTAATAGATGTATGAGTGCTGCCAGCATTGCCACAGAGGTTGAAGGGGTGGGGGGTCAGCCTGTGAGTGCTCAGACCATACGCCGCACACTGCATCAAATTTATCAGATTACTGAAACCATGTCCTGTGGTCTGATGAGACCAAGATAAGCTTATTTGGTTCAGATGGTGCAACCATGTGTGGCGGCAACCAGGTGAAGAGTCCAAAGACAAGTATGTCTTTCCTACAGTCAAGTGTGATGTTGGGAGTGTCATGTTCTGGGGCTGCATGAGTGCTGCCGACACTAGGGAGCTACAGTTCATTGAGGGAACCATGAACGTCAACATGTACTGTGACATACTGAAGCAGAGCATGATCCCCTCCCTTCGGAGACTGGACCGCAGGGCAGTATTCCAACATGATAACGACCCCAAACCCACCTCCAAGATGTGTGAGATTGGGGTGATTAAACTTAGGCAGTAGGTGTATTTCCCATGAATTGCGCCAGTCCAAAGCTATATTTTAGCGCATGGCAGCCCACTTTTATTCAATAAACAGAAAGTTCACAGGCACATCAGTTTCCCAAGCAGGGGCTTCTACCACATAATATTCACAAACAAAAATACTGTGCAACCCGGCTCACTTGTTGGCCGCACTGCTGCTCCTCTTACCAGTCCCTTTGACTGTGTTGTCCAGCTCTCCTGGAACACTTGGCTCTCTAGCCCAGGGATCTGCAATTAGCGGACCTCCAGCTGTTGCAAAACTACAAGTCCCATCATGCCTCTGCCTCTGGGCATCATGCTTGTGGCTGTCAGAGTCTTGCTATGCCTCATGGGATTTGTAGTTCTGCAACATCTGGAGGTCCGCTAATTGCATATCCCTGCTCTAGCCTTTAGTTGCAGCGCCCTGCTGCACGGTCCACCTCTGTCCTATGGATTGGGGTTCTCCTGACACCCCGATAGGAGCCGACCTGACTCCTGGAACTGAGACCTGCTGTCTCCTGACTTCTGGCTGGGCCCTTTGACCCTTCAATGAGACCCTCTGTCTCTTAGCTTCTGGCTGGGCCCTCTGACCCTAAATGAGACCCTCTGTCTCTTGGCTTCTGGCTGGGCCTTCTGACCCCTCGATGAGACCTCTGTCCCGTGGCTTCTGGCAGAGGAGAAGTGGTTCTATGTTGCAGTTGAACCTAACTATTTGAACACTGAAAACTGATTTTATGGTACAGCTGTAGAGGTAAGATAATGGAACCAAATACTTTTTGGGGGAAATCAGTTCTAAGGGCCACTCATAAGGCCACTAGAAATCAGTCAGCAGCTGCTTGGCAGAGCTGTCCTCTACAGGCACCATCCTGCTCTCACAGGCTCTGGGTTTTGTGATGGGTGAAGAAGCTGCAGTATCAGGGCCTCTTACTCTACCAATTATCTCTCATCATCCATCTTAAATGACCACTATAGTGAAGAAAAATGATTCTGGAGCCTGTATGAAGTTAATACCTGTGAATATAATGATAAACTTTTATTCATATGGTTTAAACCTTTTTTCTAAAACAAAACAAAAAAAGTGTTGCTCTAACTGCTTAAAGTGGTTGTAAAGGTTCTTTTTTTTTTAAATAACAAATATGTCATACTTACCTCCTCTGTGCAAGGGCTTTGCACAGAATGGCCCCGATCCTCTTGTTCTGAGGTTCCTCAGAAGGGCCGCCATCAGGGGGGTACAGCCAGTGCTGTTGTAAGGGGCCCCAGTGTCTCAAGGGGCCCTTACAACAAAGACTTTAGTGGTTTTTAACATTGGAGTCTATGGGAGGGGGACACCCAGTTTGGGGACACCATTCTACCAAACCATAGCCGATAAAAATACCAAACTTTGGTCACATAGAGAGAGTCCCCTGGGCAACAACTGGTCCATGTTTGGGACCTCCAGCACCTATGGTTCGGCTGTACCAGGTCCCCAAAGTGACCGGCAATTGTCAGGTGAATTTCGGACTTAACATTGGAGTCTATGGGATGGGGCACCTGGTTTGGGGACATTGTTGTCCCGAACCATAGGCAATAAAAATACCAAACTTGGGTCACATTGAGAGTGCCCTCTGGACCACAACCGGTCCTAGCTTGGGACCTCCAGAACCTATGGTTCGGCTGTACTGTATCCCCAAAATGACCGGTCATTGACCAGCAATTGTCGGGTGAATTTCGGACTTAACATTGGAGTCTATGGGAGGGGGCACCCGGTTTGGAGACATCGTTCTCCCGAACCATAGGCTATAAAAATACCACAACTGGTCCAAGTTTGGGACCTGCAGGACCTATGGTTTGGCATGAGGTCTTATTGCAAGCATCGGGTGAGGCTGTGCTGCCTGTGCACTGTTTTTTTTTTTACTGGAGCCTAGGGACTCTAGCGCCGGCATGGGGCGGGGGGGGGGGCGAGTAGAGCGACAGCCAGTACAGATGTAGGGGGCCACAACAGGACCACAGGAGGCCCTATGATATTCTCCTGATCCACCCACGGTGTCCCCCTGTGCCCTCCCTTCCCCCACCCACAGTGTCTCCCTGTGTCCTCCACCCACCATTGTGTCCCCCTGTGTTCTCCACCCACCACGGTGACCCCCTGTGCCCTCCACCCCCCCCACAATGTCCTTTCCTTCCCCACCCATGTTATCCCCCTGTGTCCTCCCCCACCACGGTGACCCCCTGTGTCCTTCATTCCCAACTGTCCTCCTCTCCCCCACCCATGATGTCCCCCTGTGTCCTCCCCCGCCCCCCACAGTGACCCTCTCTGATTCCCCCCACAGTGTCCTTCTTTGTCTCTGTCTGCCCAGTATCATTCTCTGTCCCTGTTATCCCTCTCTGTCCTGGTCACACTGTGTCCCACTCTGTCCCTGGCATCACTCTCTGTCCTCGTCGTACTGCGTCCCCCTCTGTCCCCGGCATTCCTCTCTGTCCTCGTCATACTGCATCCCTCTCTGTCCCCGGCATCCCTCTCTGTCCTTGTCTACTGCCTCCCTCTCTGTCCCCGGCATCCCTCTCTGTTCTCGTCGTACTGTGTCCCTCTCTGGCCCCGGCATCCCTCTCTGTCCTTGTCATACTGCCTCCATCTCTATTCTTCTTCCACGACATCCCCTAAAAGGCAAATATGATAAGGGGTTCAGGCCAGTAAGAACTTCTTTACATTTGCAGCTTGGGGGAGGTAAAATCTCCATAGATAAACCCTGTTATTTACCACCCTGCAACTGCACCCCACTACACATGTTGCAACAGGAATTGTACATCCTGTCACACTTAAAAGAAATATGCCAACTTTGTGCAGTGACAAGGGGCTAAAGCAGGCAGTGAGGAGGTATTTTATTGCCTTTTCACCACCTGCTTTAACCCCTTGGATCCCACACTAGCATGCATTGCACACTTCACTTTACTTGAATGGGTCATGCTTGGCAGGCTACACCTGGTAAGTTTGACAGGGTGTATAATTCCTACTGCGGCTGCAACATGTGTACACCCCTGGCCAGTGGGCGGATTTGGTGGGATGGCCAGTGGGCGGATGTGGTGGGATGGCCAGTCCAGTGGGCGGGCCCTGGGGAATATTGGTGGTCAGATGGGGGCCCAGGTCTAAAGCTGTGTAAGGGGCCCCAAAATTTCTGATGGCTGCCCTGTCCCTCAGCGGCGCTCCTTCCCGCAACAAGTGCCCCGTTGGAGAAGCGATCTCCTTTGGGCACCCGTGCGGGCGTGCTCTCGTGTCCTTGTCACTTGATTTGATTGACGGGAGCCAATGGCTGCGCTGCTATCAACCTATCCAATCAGGACCCGAGACACCGGCTGAAGTGGGTGTGCTCGTCCCCGTCGCTCGAATGATCGGGTTCAGGTAAGTAAAGGGGGGCTCTGGGGGGCTGCTACATCACAGGAGGTTTTTCACCTTAATGCATAGAATGCATTAAGGTGAAAAACCTTGAGACTTTACAACCCCTTTAAAAAGTGTTAGCTGGAATCAGACTTTAATTTGTCTCTTACTTCAAGCCCATTTAAAAGTACATGTTTATGTAGGACTACCCAGCCCACAAATTGAAAACGTTTGCTGTGCACTCACCACAAAAAGAACAGCGTTGTCACCCTTTTACAGGGCAGTAGCTTTTTATACCATAATGCATTCCATGCATTAAAGGATATGTTCACCTTTTCTGGCAAAATTTCACTTTTCATAATAAATAGAAGCATTTTCCATTGTCATTACTAGCCCAGCTATCCCAATGTGCTTTTCTCTCACTTACCTCATTCATATGATATTTATAATCTTGCAGTCTTGTTGTATCTTTTTTTTTTTTAACAGAAAAGTTTTTATTTTTCATATAAGGAGAATTAAACATTTGTTACATACAGGTGGTAACTACGCACTTTACAGTTACAGATACATTTCACAATATGGTTATGGAAGATTTAACAGTTAGATCCATTATAACAAATCCACCAGCAGGAATTATTCATCAAACATTATAATGTCATCTACTCATCGGATGCTTCAATCACGACTTCAGAGTTGAATATGAGGAGGGGAGGGGGGGGACATGGCCTGAAGTTGAAGGGCGGCTGCCTCGGAGAGTGGATTAGGAGGAGGGCAGAGGAAAAGAGGGAGACCACTAAACATCAGCACCAAAATTCAGATCCTCACAAGTATAGTTTTAAATATCATTGACTGGATATGTCACAGTATCAAGTTTTCACCCACTCTCCCCATATTTTATTAAATTTTTTAGGGCACTTCCGGTTCATGTAAGTGAGTTTATATAATGGCAGGACCGTGTCAATCATTGATCTCCACTGTGACAGTGTAAGGGGGGACATAAGTAGTATGGCCTTCCTGGCATAGAATGCAGCATAGAAAATGAATAGTTTTCTATGGGTATTGTTGGTTACTCTATTGCTGACTCCGAATAGGAGGACCACCTGATCCAGGCCCAGGGAGGTGCCGGCCACCGAGTTAATTGCCTGGGTCACATCTAGCCAGAACTGCTGGCTTACAGGGCAGGACCAGGTAACGTGGATAAAGGTACCCAACTCAGCAGAACATTTAGGGCATCTATCCGATCTGGAAGGGTATATCCTTGCCAACTTTTGGGGGGTGTATAGGCCCTATGTAGGAATTTAAGTTGAACATATCTGTCCTTTGCCGCTACCATGAGGGGAATATCTTGTTGGATCCCTACTTGCCAGTCATCTTCTGCAAGAGTGGGAATGTCCAGTTTCCATTTATCAAACAATCTAGTCCCTCTACCAGAGTCTTTAGATCTGATTCTCAGGTAAAGTGAGGAGAGCACTCTATCTATGTTCCGTGAGATAAGGAACTTCTCCACCCCGTGGGAGTCTAACGTTATCCTATCCGGAAACTGTGCCTGTAGTGCATGCCGTAGCTGCAGAAACCTGAAGAACATTTTTGTGGGGAGTTGGAAGGTATCACGCAGCTGATCAAAAGTCAACAATGTTCCCTCAGGCATAATATGCTGGAGTGTTTTGATTGCCCATAAGGCAGGATCAGGGTAGATTGCAGGTGTTTCAGTGTAGGGTTGCCCCATAAGGGGGTGTATGGTGGCATTGTTCCCGGGTCAGTGAGATTAGTGGACATTTGCTCCCATACTTTTACTGTGGTGCGCATAGGAATTGTTATATTAGGATGGGCCTTAGGACCTCTAAATACCAGGTTGCTTAGGGTTGCATAGCAGCCAAGGATGGCCGCCTCTAGGTTTACTGCAGGGTTGGAGAGGGTATGAGTGAACCACCATCTGACCGTGACTATTACCTCTGGGGAGGGAGCATGACCATATAAAGGAGTCTTGTTGTATCCTTAAATGGATTTTATGATTACATCACTTCCTGTAGCTTGTATCAGCATTCACTTCCTGTTAGATTATCTCCCAGAAGCCTTCACTTCCTTGTTGCACCACAAAAGAGGGTGTGATAGGTCGTGTTCACCACTCTGGACCACACCTCCCTCATTACTATACTACCTTCCACCCACATTCTATACAATCTGATTGTACAATCTCCTTTAGATCTCCCATCAGCTATGTAGTACAACGGCCTGTCTGATTTGATACTAATTGAATGGATTGTTTAGGTGTGTCCTCTATTCCATAGTTCTGCTAAATTTAAAGGAAAATTGTACAGAGATTGTACCATCAGATTACATAATGTATGGCCATCTTTATACAAGTACATAGGAGGCAGTGGACGGAGACAGTCAGTTGTCAGGCCTCGTTCACATCTCCTCATAGGAAGAGTCACATTCCCGCATGCGTTTGTTTTGGGTGTTTTCACTCGCACTTGGGGTTCCTTTAATATGTAATGACAATCCAAACACAATGCACATTTGCAGCATTTCTGAAACGCGTGGTAAAGCATTTTCTGTGCAGTTTGCCATGCGTTTGGAAACACACAGATGTGAATGGAGCCTCATTGTTCTTGTGTAAACGCACAAATTTACTTTCAGGCCCCATTTACACCTAGAGTAGTGGGAGAGCATGTTTTTTGGCTCATTTTTTCCAGTGACACACATAGGGCAGCCCCTTGATTTCAATAGGCTGCACTACACATGGCAAAGTAGCTCATGGGACATTTTTGTAATTTTTTTACTGCATTTGTGTGTTTGCTTCTGTGATTGGTGTGCTCTTACCAATTAATGACACTGAAAGCGCAACTAGGTAATTTTAGGTGTATAAACTGGGCCATACACTATACAATCTGATGCACAATCTCTGTACAATCTCCTTTAGATTTACCAAAACTATATAATAGGAGGACACACCATCTATCTAATCACTCTCTATCCAATCAAGAAGGCTCTTGCACTACATCAGGGGTGTCCCATGGGCTGCATGCGGCCCCAGGGAATTTAGCATGCACCCTGAACTCGGCCAAAGGGACTCTGGGGAAGTCAGGCAAATTCACACATGGAGGAATGCCGGGGGGTGCTGTGAAAACGTAGTTGATAGGCAAAGGGGTGCTAATGAGGACAGCTGGTAAACTCCTTCCTGTGTCTTACGGGTTTCTCTATCCTGTCCTGTGTGTCCATCCTCTGTATACCAGGAAGATTCTGAAATGATCTGCAAACTACATCCTTGGATGGTGGTAAGGCCTGGTCTTCAAAATCAAAGAAAGCATGTATTTTTGTGCAACAGAGGTACATTACTGGTATATTGGTACATAGGGGAGCTGTATTTTAGGAAAGATAAAAAAAAAAGGTGAACTTACCTTTAAAGTAAAAAAAACTTTCTGTGTTCAGCCCCCCCCCCCCCCCAGCCCCCTCTTATACTTACCTGAGCCCAATCTTAATCTAGCACTATGCCCAAGAGCAGCTGTTACTTCTTCTCTCTCTCCACACTGGACATGGATGCAGCAGTGGGAGCCATTGGCTCCTGCTGCTGTCAATCACATCCTGTGAGGAGGGAGTGGAGGTGGGGCCGAGCCACGTTGTGTGTGTCAAAGGACACACAGAGCCTGCTCAGGATTGAGCCTGCAACAGTGCCCCCATAGCAAGTGGCATGCTATGGGGGCACTCGGAAGGAGAGAAGAACCAGGAGCACTGGCAGGGGACCCCAGAAGTGGAAGATTGGGGCAGCTCTGTGTAAAACCATTGGACAGAGCTGGTAAGTATGATATGTTTGTAATTGAAAGAAAAAGTTACAATCACTTTAAATCCTAGGGACCCATTTATGATGGAGAGTGAATACCACCATCTGTTCTCTGCATGACTCTGCAGTGTTATGCAGAAGACACTCTATGGGACACCACAGGCTACACACCACAGCCTGCATTTATGAATGAGTCAAACAATGCAGGCACAATATGGAATGTTTACTGCACACAGTGCTGTGTTGCATGACTCATTCACAAAATGCAGACTGTGGTGCCGAGTAGAGGTCGTCCGATATGGGTTTTTCTCTGGCCGATGCTGATATTTAGAAATCGGAGCGGCCGATGGCCAATATATGATGCTGATTTTTTTGGACCCATATGTTAGGCCGATTTTTTTTCCCCTCGTCTCATAAAATCTAACAGTTAAGTAATAAGAAGTGAAGTAATAAGAAGTGATACAGAAAATTGCTTAAGTTAAACATTTATTAAACAACCTCCAAGCCTCCAATCAGTGCACTTGCATGCATAATTTAAATATAAAAAAAGATATAGCTTAAATATTAAATACACAAAAACAGGTAATCAAAACGTTTGGACACAAAAAAAAATGGGCTAACTTTACTATTTTTTTTTTTTTAATTCATTCAAGTGTATTTTTTCCAAAAAAAATTGCGTTTGAAAGACCGCTGTGCAAACATCGTGTGACATAAAATATTGCAACAACTGATATTTTATTCTCTAGGGTCTCTGCTAAAAAAAGATATAATGTTTGGGGGTTCTAAGTGATTTTCTAGCAGAAAATACTGGATTTTTACTTGTAAGCAGAAAATGTCAGAAAAGATTTAGTCTTTAAATACTTAAACTTCTTCTAGACCCAGAGTTCATTCCTTTGATGAGTAGAAACATTGTATCTCTTTGAATGTTCTTGGCAGGCTGCCCAGATTTTGTCTTTCTTGTTTTAATAGGAGTGACTCAAGTCAAGGTTCCTGCACTACTTTTGGGGCGACTTCAGACAACTTGCATTAACTTCAGAAGGTGCTCCCAAAGTCGGAGTGCCCCTGTGTGAACTGGCCTAGTGCATAAATTAATCGGCCTAATTTGCAGCACAATTTGCCGATGCATTAAAAAATGCCAAAAATCGGCTGATATATCTAGTGTGGAGCCTGCTGGTCATTGAGAAGAATGATGGATGGGGCTTTACAGACACAACTTTGCACCTCCCAAACAGTTAAGGGCAGAGCTGGACTGGGACAAAAATTTGGCCCTGGACTTCACCCAGACCGGCCCAGGGCACATCAGGGTACAGTGCACATCAGGGCAAAGGGCACAGGACACATCAGGGCACAGCACAACAGGGCACAGCACATCAGGGTACAGAGCACAGCGCACATTGGGGTACAGCGCACATCAGGGCACAGCACACATCACATCAGGGTACAGCACATCAGATTACAGGGCACAGCACATCAGGGAACAGCACATCAAGGCACAGCACATCAGGGCACAGCACATCAGGGTACAGTACATCAGGGTAAAGTACATCAGGTAAAGTACATACTCACATGGAGCACATCAGGGCCCATCAGGGCACATGGAGCACATCAGGGCACATCAGGCACATTAGGGCACATCAGGGCACATGGGGGCACACCATGACACATCAGGGCACATCAGGGCAAATCAGGGCCCATTAAGGCACATCAGGGCACATTATGGCACATCAGGCACATTAGGGCACATCAGGCCACATCAGGGCACATCAGGCACATTAGGGCACATCAGGGCACATCATGGCACATCAGGCCACATCATGGCACATCATGGCACATCATGGCACATGGAGCACATCAGGGCACATGGGGGCACATCAGGGCACATGGGGGTACATCAGGGCACATGGGAAACATCAGGGCACATTAGGGCACATGGGGCTACATCAGGGCACATGGGGGCACATTGGGGGAAATCAGGGCACATGGGGGTACATCAGGGCACATGGGGGCACATCAGGGCACATGGGGGCACATAAGGGTACATCAGGGCACATGGGGGTACATCAGGGCACATGGGGGTACATCAGTTAAGTGTTACCAGTCTTTTTTTTTTCTTGCAGAGAAGCACAGGGAGCGGCTGTGTATGAAGTTCTCATTCATGTCACGCTGCTCCCTGGCGGCCCCGCCCCCTCCTCTCTTCTCGTCCATCCCAGGGGATGTCACAAGCCAATTGGAATGGACGAGGAGAGGGGAGGGGGCGGGGCTGCCAGGGAGCAGCGTGACATGAATGAGAACTTCATGCACAGCCGCTCCCTGCGCTTCTCTGCAGTTGAAACCCCGATCTACCCGTCAGGCATCAGCTGACTGGCGGTGATTGACGGGTAGATCGCGGGGACCCCTGTGAGGACGAGGCTGGCCCACTGAGCCATCGGCCCACCGGGAAACTCCCGGTAGTCCCGATGGCCAGTACAGGCCTGGTTAAGGGCCATACACACGAGCCAAATATCGGGCGGTATTGGCCGGTTTCTATTGAATATTGACATTCAGCCCATGTGTACAACAAATGGTCTGACAGAATATGGTCGAAGGGGCATGACCCAAAAAGGTCTGCTGATCGGCATCCGATCAGCACTCTCAGCCAATGAGGGGGGTTCCCCTGTCAGAACACAATAGCTCAGCGGGGAGATTGCTGTACTAACATAGGATTGTTAGTACAGGAGCTCCTCCCAAATTCTTCAGGTTTTTTTTTGTTCAGCCTGCTGGGTTGAATGAAAAAAAAAAACTGCTAGTGTGCACTAGGCTTTAGACAGCCTTTTACTGGGCAAGTGATGGACTCTGCTTCTGTATGTGGATGGGTGTGTAATGATTCATTGACTCTTTGATTGTGGGTGAAAACTTACTCTGAAGTGCAACCCTAGAGCTTCACCAGAACTGCTATATTGGTGCTTTTGTTATTATTATTATTATAATACAGGATTTATATAGCGCCGACAGTTTACGCAGCACTTTACAATATTAGGGCAGACAGTACAATTACAATACAATTCAATACAGGAGGAATCAGAGGGCCCTGCTCGTTAGAGATTACAATCTAGGAGGGAGGGTTAAGTTATACGAAAGGGCAATAAATGTGGGGGATGAGCTGATTGAGAAAATAAGAAGTGTAGTTGTTAGGTGGTGGCAGGATAGGCTTCCCTAAAGAGAAAAGTTTTCAGGGATCTCCTGAAGGTGGATAGATTTGGGGACAGTCTGACAAATTGGGGTAGGAAATTCCAGAGGATGGGAGAGGCTCGGGAGAAGTCTTGGAGGCAAGTATGAGAGGAGGTGATGAGGGAGCTGGAGATCAGGAGGTCTTGGGAGGAGTGAAGGTGACGATTAGGTTGGTATTTTGAGACTAGGCTGGTGATGTAGCTGGGAGCAGAGCTGTGGATTGTTAGTAATTTGAATTTAATTTGTTGGGCGAGTGGCAGCCAATGGAGGGATTAGCAGAGAGGGGTGGCAGACGCTGAACGGTTTGTAAGGTGGATGAATCTGGCAGCGGTATTCATGATGGACTGGAGGGGGGATAGTCTATTTAAAGGTAGGCCAATGAGGAGGGAGTTGCAGTAGTCGAGGCGAGAGATGACAAGGGAGTGAATCAGGAGCTTTGTTAGGTTAGGAAGGGACATATTTTAGAGATGTTGCGGAGGTTGAGGCGGCAAGCCTTAGAAAGTGATTGTATGTGGGGCCAAAAGGAGAGTTCAGAATCCAGGATAACACCAAGCACCCCAACATGTGGGGATGGGTGGATGGTTTTGCCATTGTTGTGACAGAGAAATCAGGGGAAACGGCATGTGGGGGAGGAAATATTATGAGTTTGGTTTTGGACAAGTTGAGTTTGAGGAAGTGGTATGACATCCAGGCAGATATGTCTGTTAATAAGTTAGTGATGCGTGAGGAGACTGATGGGGTGAGTTGGGTGGTGGAGAGATAGATTTGGGTTTGATATTGAAAGCTGTGGAAGGCTATCAGCCGGCCCAGGGGAGAAGTGTATATTAAAAATAAGAGAGGTCCAAGAACAGAACCTTGGGGGACCCGACAGAGAAAGGAAGAGGAGAGGAGGAGGTAGAATTGCAAATGACACTGAAGGTGCATTGGAATAGGTAGGATGAGAGCCACCAAAGAGCACAGTCGCGGAGATCAAGGGAGTAAAGTTTTTTGAGGAGGAGGGGGTGGTCAACTGTATCAAAGGCAGCCGAAAGGTCCAGAAGTAGAAGTACAGAGTAGTGTCCATTGTTTTTTGCGGTTAGTAGGTCATTTGTGAGTTTAAGAAGGGCAGTTTCTGTGGAGTGTTGAGGGCAAAATCCAGATTGAAGGGGGTCAAGAAGGTTATTCTTAACAAGGTGGTCAATCAGTTGGTTGTAGACCAGGTGTTTGAGGAGTTTGGAGGAAAAGGGGAGCAAGGAGATAGGGCGTAGATTGTTAAGATCGGTAGGATCCAGAGATGGCTTTTTGAGTATGGGGGTGACCAATGCATGTTTTAGAGCATTGCGGAAGATGCCAGAAGAGAGGGAGAGATTGAAGATGTGAGTTAGAGAGTGTAGGATAGAGTCAGAGGGTGACCGTAGTATTTGAGAGGGAATAGGGTCTAGGGGACAGGTGGTTAGGTAGGTTTTAGAAAGGAGTTTAGTAGCAGGTTTGAATAAGGATAGTGTAGATTGTGCTTGTTGACATGGGGTGTTAACTGGGGAAGATGCCTGTAGAGTGGAGATTTCACCACGAATTGTGTCAGTCTTGCTTTTGAAGTAATTAGCAACCTCCTGGGCAGTGAGTGAGATAGTGGGCGGAAGTGGTGGAGGACGAAGAAGGGAGTTGAAGGTAGAGAACAGTTGACGGGGACTGGATGAGAAGGTGTTAATAAGAGTGGTAAAATAGGTCTGCTTGGCAGTGTGGAGGTGAGAATTGTATTTATGGAGGACAGATTTGTATTGGTTGAAGTCTTTGAGAGACTTAGTCTTGTGCCCAGATGCTCAAGTGTCGTCTGTTTGCCAGGGTTGTAGTGGTCGAGGCCTGAGTTTGTGTGGTGAGGGGAGCGAGCTCGCCCAGGGTGGAGGACAGGGATTTATTGTAGATGGCAGTGTCTTGGTTGGGGCAGGACAGGGATGAGATTTTTTCATAGAGATGGTCAGTAGCAGAATAGAGGAGAGAAGTGTTGAGTTGGCGAAGGTTTCTACGGGTGACGGTTAGGCGATTGGAGGGAAAGGTGGTGCAAGACATCGAGAGAGAGAAACTAATAAGGTGGTGGTCGAAGAGGGGAAAAGGATTGTTGGAGAAGTTGCATGGAGCGCATAGCTATATAAGAGAAGACAAGGTAGAGGGTGTTTCCATCAGTGTGAGTAGAAGCCTGCACCCATTGCTTCAGTTCAAATGAGGTTAGACTAAGAAGTTAAGAAGTAGCAGTAGTGTTAGTGTTAACCGGGATGTTGAAGTCACCAAGAACGATTGTGGGAATTTAAGAAGAGAGAAAGTAGGGTAGCCAGGCAGAAAATTCATCAAGGAAAGCTGACAGTGGTCCAGGAGGCCGATAGATCACAGCAATCCTTAGGGAGGTTGGAGAGAATAGACGTATACAGTGGGCTTCAAACAATGAGAGTGAAAGAGAGGGAGGAGAGTGAAGAACCCCACTCCACCTCCCTTGTATCCGTTAGGCCTAGGGGAGTGAGTCCAGAGAAAGCCACTGTGGGAGAGGGAAGCAGGAGAAGGAGAATCGCATTAGTGGAGCCAGGTTTCGATGATAGCAAGTAGATTAAAGGAATTAGTGACAAATAGGTCATGAACTGCAGTGAGCTTGTTGCAGACAGAGCGGGCGTTCCAGAGGGCACAGTAGAAGGGGAGGCTGGTTTTGGGAAGAAGGGGAATGGAGATTAAATTGCGTAGATCGTGACTACTGCCAGAGGGTGTGGGGTGGTGGTGATGGGTGTGTTGGGTGTGGTTAAATGAGGGAGGCCCAGGGTTTGGGGAAATACCTCCAGAGGCTAGGAGAAGTAGAAGAGAAAGGGAGGCAACATGGGAATATGATTTATATGAGGGGACATGCTTGAGCATCCTGGGGGTTTTGTTAGCATGTGGGCTTAGAATTAAAAAGAGGTAATGAGTGCAGTAATAGGGAGAGGGGAGAAGTGAGGATGATATGTACAGATTGTGGGGTGGGGAAGAGGAGTGAAGAAAAGATATTTTGAGGAGAGAGGCTGCTGTTGCCAATGGAGAGGTAAAGAATGCATGTTTCAGAGAGGAAAATGTGCTGATTTGGAAATGAGGTTACCTGTAGTCTGGTGTTATGTAAAGTAGTTTGTTGTTAGTGTGCACTTTGTGCAAATCGCTGAATTACAAGAGCGGAAGTGCCCACTTATTTAAAGAACCCCACTTTTTTGGAAGAACCCCTCTGCAATGTGTAACCCCCTGCAGTGCTTCCCCCCCCCCCCCTGTAAGCAAAGCTTTGTTTTATACTGTGATGGGTGTGGGTGGATTGGGGCAATTAACCACTTGACCACTGGGCACTTAAACCGCCTTAACAACCAGACCAATTTTCAGCTTTTAGCGCTCTCACACTTTGAATGACAATTACTCAGTCATGCAACATTGTACCCATATGAAATTTGCGTCCTTTTTTTCACACAAAAAAATTAATATCGCGTTTTTTATTTTTTGGGTCGCTACTACTTTATGGTGGTTTTCTTTCGAGATAAACACACTTTTTTTCCTGCGTTTAAAGTATACCCATGTTACAACGTACTGACTCATTAACAGTAAGTTTCACACTCTCGCGATTTTCGACTTTTAACCAGACCAACAATTCCGCCAAATTCACGGGTCACCAGTTCACCAATTAACGGGGTTAGGTGGGTGTGGGTAGTGTCATATTTTGTTTCGAAACGAATGTCCCCCCCCCCCCCTTCGTGACGTCCCCCAATGTGTAACGTCTCCCCAAG
>BLSH010560242.1:835940-851469 GCA_018402905.1 Glandirana rugosa | reverse complement strand
GTGGAAGATGATGTGGAGGATGATGAGGTCCTAGACCCCACATGGAATGAGGGTCATGCGAGTGACGTGTGCAGTTTGGAGGAAGAGGTGGTGGTCGCACAGAGGCACCAGCACAGCAAAAGAGGAAGCAGGTTGCAAAAGCGGAGCGAGCGTCCCCTAGACAGTAGGCCTGCTACTACCTACCGCACCCAGGGACCTAGCACACCAAAGGCAGCTCAAAGGCGTTCCCCCGTGTGGCAGTTCTTCAGACAATGTGATGACGACAAGACACGAGTGGTTTGCAAGCTGTGCAATGATAGCCTGAGCCGGGGCATAAATGTTCTCAACCTGAGCACAACCCCCATGACCAGGCATCTAAATTCAAGGCACAAGCTGCATTGGAATAATTACCTCAAAATTCAAGAAAGGTCTCTGCCTCCTCCTGCTTCCTCTTCTGCTGCTGCCTCGGCCTCTTCCTCCAACTCTACAGTGACAGTGTCACCTTTCACCCAGCAAACAAACGATATATCAGCAACGCCACCATGTCCGCCACCGTCCCCAAGCATTTCCACATGGTCCCATGGAAGCTTACAGCTGTCCATCTCCCAAACACTGGAGAGAAAGAGGAAGTACCCCCCTACTCACCTGCAATCCCTGGCCCTGAATGCCAGCATTTCAAAGTTCCTGGTCTTTGAAATGCTGTCATTCCGTCTGGTGGACATGGACAGTTTCAAAAACCTGATGGCGGTGGCTGTCCCACAGTACGTGGTTCCCAGCCGCCACTACTTTTCCAGGCGAGCCATCCCTTCCCTGCACAAACAAGTCGAGGACAAGATCAAGTGTGCACTGCGCAACGCCATCTGTGGCAAGGTCCACATAACCACTGATACATGGACCAGTAAGCACGGGCAGGGACGCTATATCTCACTAACTGCACATTGGGCAAATGTAGTGGTGGGTGGGCCTGAGCTGGCTAGCCATTTGGCGCATGTCCTTCCACCACCGAGGATTGCAGGTCATTTCTCTTTGCCTCCTGTTGCCTCCTCCTCCTACTGCGCTTCCTCCTCCTCGACCACCTACTCATCCGCTCAGCATAACACCTTCACCACCAACATCAGCACATCCAGGGCGAAATGACAGCAGGCTTTTTTAAAACTGATATGTTTGGGGGATAAACCCCACACTGCGCAGGATCTGTGGATGGGAATTGAACAACAGACCAATGAGTGGTTGTTGCCACTGAGTCTCAAGCCCGGCCTGGTGGTGTGCGACAATGGTCGAAATCTCGTAGCGGCTCTGGGCCGAGCCGGTTTGACGCACATCCCTTGCCTGGCGCATGTGCTGAATTTGGTGGTACAGAATTTTCTAAAAAACTACCCAGATATGTCAGAGCTGCTGCATAAAGTGCGGGCCATCTGTGTGCACTTTCGGCGTTCTCACCCTGCTGCTGCTTGCCTGTCTGCGCTGCAGCGGAACTTCGGCCTTCCCGCTCACCGCCTCATATGCGACGTGCCCACAAGGTGGAACTCCACCTTGCACATGCTGGAGAGACTGTGCGAGCAGCAGCAGGCAATAGTGGAGTTTCAGCTGCAGCACGCACGGGTCAGTCGCTCTGCAGAATAGCAACACTTCACCACCAACGAGTGGGCCTACATGCAAGACCTGTGTAGCGTATTGCGGTGTTTTGAGTACTCCACCAACATGGCCAGTGCCGATGATGCTGTTCTCAACGTTACTATCCCACTTCTATGTCTCCTTGAAAAAACACTTTGGGCCATGATGGAAGAGGATGTAGCACAGGAGGATGAGGAGGAGGAAGAGGGATCATATCCATGGTTATCAGGCCAGTCATTCGCAAGTGGCTGGGAGGGTGGGTTCCTGCACCAGCATAGGCCAGGTCAAAAATATTCAAGCCAGGGCACAGTTCTGGAGGACGAGGAGGATGAGGAAGATGAGGAGGAGGAGGAGGAATCGCAGCAGGGTGGCACCCAACGCAGCTCGTGGGCATCACTGGAGCGTGGCTGGGTGGATACAGAGGACACAGATGATATACCTCCCACAGAGGACATCTTGTCTTTGCCTCTGGGCAGCCTGGCACACATGGCCGACTACATGCTGCAGTGCCTGCGCAACAACAGCCGAGTTGCCCACATTGTAACTTCTTCTGATTACTGGGTGGCCACCCTGCTGGATCCCTGTTACAAGGACAACGTGCCGTCCTTAATTCCCTCACTGGAGCGTGAGAGGAAGATGCGCGACTACAAGCGCACACTGGTAGAGGCACTGCTGAGGGCATTCCCAAATGACACCGGGGGCTCAGTGGAAGTGCAAGGTGAAGGCAGAGGAGGAGGAAGAGGCCACCAATGCAGCTGTGCCACTGCCAGCACCTCAGAAGGCAGGGTTAGCATGGCAGAAATGTGGCAAAGCTTTGTCAGCAGCCCGCCACAACAAACCGCACCACCAGCCAATAGACAACGTCTTAGAAGGAGGCAGCATTTCAGCAACATGGTGCAAGAGTATTGTGCACACGCCTACACGTACTGACTGATGGGTCTGCCCCATTCAATTTCTGGGTCTCCAAATTGGCCACATGGCCTGAGCTTGCCCTTTGTGCCTTGGAGGTGCTGGCCTGCCCTGCAGCCAGTGTATTGTCTGAACGTGTGTTTAGCACGGCAGGGGGGCGTTATCACAGACAAGCGCAGCCGCCTGTCCACAGCCAACATGGACAAGTTAACCTTTATTAAAATGAACCAGGCATGGATCCCACAAAACTTGTCTGTACCTTGTGCAGAATAAACATTTAGACCGGACTCACACAGCCATACGTATACTTGTTTTTTTGAATAGGCCTCAAATTTTGGGGGCTACCCAAATTATAAACAAACCAAAAAAAAACAGTGTTGGCTACCTCCTCCTCCTTCTCGACCACCACCACTTCCACCTACACTGCCACGGTCATGGCCTAGTCAACCTCTAGGCTCCTACTCCACATCCACCCCCCTTTCCCATTTTTTTTTTATTTGATTTTAATTTATTTTCCCTATCCCCATTTTTTTGTAGGGCACTTGCCCTACTCTTACCCCCATTTTCCTTCCTTTTGCAGCCCTCTAGCACTTGCCAGGACTTTGTTACAGCCATTTTTGTGCCTAAAAGTTTGGGTCCCCATTGACTTCAATGGGGTACGGGGTCCGGGATAAAGTTCGGGCAACGTTCGGTGCTGAACCCGGACTTTTTCCCAAAGTTTGTTCGTACCCTCCGAACCCGAACATCCAGGTGTTCACTCAACTCTAATCATAGTATATTTCTCTAAGACCATTAAAAATGTTAAAGGCATCTCATTATTCTACGGGCTGCTAGAGGACAAAAACTCACTTTCACTACACTCAAACTATTTCTAAAATGGGAAAAGGAGCTGGGTAAGACCTTCACCCCTTCGCAATGGATATCAGCTGTAAGGGCCAACGACGTGGCATCCAAAGCTGCGAATATATGGGAACTAGGTTTGAAATTGAATCTCAGATGGTACATGTCTCCCATTGAAATCAGCAAATTTACCCCAGAGGTGGACTCTTCTTGTTGGAGACACTGTAGCGAGGAAAGTAACCTGTTACACATCCTTTGGAGTTGCAGCAAAATAGCACGGTTTTGGGGCAAGGTATTTACACTAATATACCAAATCACTAATATCCCCACAATTCCATCACCAGAACTAGCCCTACTCAATATAGGTATTGAAGAAATTCCACACCAACTGAAATGTGTAGTAACACACATTTTCCTAGCAGCTAGGCTCGCTATTATCAAAAATTGGAAATCAGCAAAACCACCCCAAATTAAAGAAGTAATCTCATTAGTCCACACACACACAGCACATATGAATGTATGTTCACAATATCTGAAAGCAAACTGCCCAGCTACATGTATAAATGGTCCCCATGGCTAGAGTGGGAATCTGCAATAAACTTGAACTGAAATTTTTTTTGACATGACTTAATGTGAACATACCAATTTTGAGGAAATGTATGAAGGGGAAATTGAGATATATTTTCTGTTTTTCTGCTTCTCCAACTTTTTTTTTCTACATTAGCAACAGGTATATGAATAAATAATATGTGTATTTGCTTAATCCTGAATTAGCAACCATATCTGTAACACTTGTTGAATAATATGACTATGTTCTGGAAAAAAGTCTTTAAAAAAAAAAATGATTGAAGAAAAAAAAAACCCTTAAATAATGCTGCAGCATCAGTTTAAGGACTCCAGATTACTGGATGGAAACTGCTGCTAACACAATGGCAAGCTGGATGAATGTCACGATTACACTTTAAATTGCGTCACAAAAGCAGTTCCGTGACTAACCCTGAGCTATACACATTTAATCAGAAACAAACAAAATGAATGCAAAGAAAATAGCAAAGATTTATGAACTTGCAGCTTGAAAAAATCATACTTTAAACATTCATTTATACACCCCTTCCTTTCTGAACCATAATACAAAAAAGGATGTTTGGACAAGCCTGACTGCAGCAGGAGCTGAGCCATTTATGATTGCTTTCAATTTTTATACAGACATTTCTTGTATCTTTCCATACCAAAAAGTCTTCATTTTCCTTATCATGCATCAAAACAATCACCCAAAGCACACAGCTATAAAAGCAAAGAGCATATTGGGAAGTAATTGGAAAGTGTTAGACTATTCAAATCATCTTCCTAATTTAAATCCAATCAATCATACATTTCAAATTCTGAGAAGAAAACTGAAGTCCCAAAACAACAACAGCTTAAAAGCACAGACTGGCAAAAAGGTTACTTAAAGAAATAAACCACAATTTAGTAAAGGTTATTGAAGAGACATCTGATGTATAAAGGGGGGTTTCCAGATTATAGCATATTATTTCTAAACAATAAAAGCGCCAACAGCATTTGAAATGTATATGTTGTTAAAGCCCAACTTTAGCCTTTCTTTTTTACCTGTGCTCCTATTGGGGAGCCGTCTCCTTACTTTCTGTCTGGACAGAAAATGATGGCAAAGCTCTTTTTGGGGTCACCCCAGACAAGAAAATATTTGTAATATCGTGCTCAAGTGTCAGAACTTCTGACAATTTTTTTATTGTTGTCTGCGCCTCCTAAGGTGACACCCACAGTGATGATTTTTTGTATGGTTATTACATGGAAAGGTAATGCGGGCACTACTAAAACTAAGCTAAAAGTATACCTTCAATTTCTTCTACTATATTCAAAAATAAAAGAAAAACTTTTTGACAAAGTTAGGTTTTAGACGGAAGAAACAATAAGGGCATGTAAAGTGAATATCTTTCCAGGGACCCTTTGTTAACATCTTCAAGTCATCCATTCTGTCTTCTGTATGAGCCCCACTGATTTTGCCTGCTGTGTAAGAGATAATATTACAATCAGAGAGGGTTTCCATTTTGTAGCATTATACCAAGAACACAGAAAGAACACTTCAATTATTGAGCTATCTGTTCACTCTTAACAGCAAAGTTATCAGGTTTGATGGCTTAAATTTAAATGTTCGACTCTCTAGCTAACAGCTGCATAGAGTTGTGTGAGCACTCGATGTAGCACTGGTAATGGATTATAAAAAAATGACACTGTACCCCATACATTTGGAATTCCATGGTCACATTAAACCAGGCACTGGAAGACTTGGCAAAAGCATGTTACTTTATCAGACTATTAAAGCAAAAATCCAGGAAGATTTTGACATTTCCAATTTAAAGTGACACTAAACTCTGGTTTAAAAAATGATATTCAAGCATCAATTGTTAACTCAAAAAGTACCTTATATTATTCTCAACCTTCTCAAAATCTTCAAATTCCTACTTTTGATGTTTCCTTATTCCTGTTAAATGATGGTTATATTTGTTCTGCATGGTCAGACTTTATGTAGGAATGTAACTACTTGATCTTGCTCACTCTCAAAATTGACCAGGGACTATGGACTATACAATGTGTAGTTTTATAGAACAGTTCATTTTCCCACAACTAACATGTACTACTAGAAAGTTTAGGTGCAGCGCTTAATATATCTAATAAATGTCCAAAACAAAGTCCATATATATAAAAGACGCAGTGGTTTTCACAATAGAGGAGAGATCCCAGAGAGAAAAAACCTTCACCAGCACCCGCACACACTGCCTCTTACCGAGATGAGTGGACCCCCATAACAGAGGTCAACCAAGCCTGTGTTATATCAGCTGGGATGTAGTATCTCAAAGGAGTCCCCCACGTTCGTCTTGTATGCCACCAATACTGTTGGATCACTTTTCCAAAGTTAGCATTTACTCATAGATGGAAAGAAAGTGCCAAAATAGTGCAGTACATTACAAAATAGTTTTAGTATAAATAAAATGATTACACTCACATGTAGCAGATAATAAAAACAGCATTGAAACAAGTCACAGTCTGCTTCTAACCGACAAAATGTCCGCCGCGTTCCGATGCATGGTGCCATCGTGCATCCTGGCTCCTCCCTATGCGTTTTGTCATCAAACGACGTCGTACTACTGGTTCCAAACAACAGAAGTGAAGGGGAAAAGGAGAGGTTACAAGGAGGCAGAAAAACACAGTAAGAAACAATTTAATGGAAAAAAAATTACAGGGCTGTTAAGTAGTGGATATGTATGGATTATTTTTGGAGAATACTCATATTGTTTAGTGTCACTTTAACGCTATTATGTTTCCTTCCTTCTTGCAATCCTTAGCACAGTAGATTGGAAGTACTAACTCTACAGGCGGTGTTTTGTGGTACTGTCCTAGATGCTCTGTGATGCTGATGTGATGGTGCTTTGTCCAGTCAACAGATTGGGATTTGTCTTTGACCAAGCTGTACAGTCTATCCTTCCTAGCGGTATTCTCGAGTGTGGCTCGGGGTGGAATTTCAGTACCAAGAGCGGTAACCCCGAGCCACACTCGGGATTGCATCGCTGGATCCAGGCAATGTTTCTTACCTTGTCCCCTGGATCCAGCGATGTCCTCCCGCGGTGTCAGCGTGTCTCCCCGCGGCCAGATGATTCCTGTGTGCCGGGCTCCGTTCCCTGCGAGCGTCGCGTCGCACGGGGACGGAGAACCGGCAGGAAATTCAAAAAGTAAAACACACAGTACACATACAGTACACTGTAATCTTACAGATTACATTACTGTATGAAAACATTTCACACCCCCTTTGTCCCTAGTGGTTTGCCCAGAGCCCTGCATGCACTTTTATATAATAAATGTCATTCTTTCTGCCAGGAAACTTGAGAATGTCCATAGCAACCAAAAAGTGTCCCTTTGCGTCAAAAGTGGTTTTTGATCAGCTAGAAAACAGCGATAGTAAATAAGAATCATTTGCAGAATTGAGTGATACTGATTTTTGGGGAAATTTATCATCAGCAACTGAAAGTGACGATAGCGACAATTCTGCAACTGAGCTTATTTTTAGTTATTTATTATATTATAATTTATGATTTCATTTTTCAAACTTTTTCATACCCGGGATGTCTACTAGACTCTTGTTTGGACAGATTTAAGTGAGTTATTCCTAAGAATTACAGGCCTACAATATAAAACGCCAAATTTTCATGCAAAATAATTGTACCGCTTTTGGAACAAAATTCCAGACAGAATCATACCGCCAGGGAGGTTAATGAAGGTAAGGGTCCAAGCTATGTTGTCTCTTTGGGCTATCTGTATCACATAATTATAAATCCGATAGAAGGTCAAACAGTTTACATACAGTAAATGTTTTGCAAATGTGCATTTAGTTACTTTTCTGGAGTTCAACTTTAAATCATCCTTTCAGTGGGGTTGATTAACAAAAGGCTGTTTGCTTTGTAAGGGAGTTTTCCCTTAGTGAATGTGTTTAAAAGTCATTGTGCAAAGAATACCCAATCATGTGCAAAGAAAGTCAAAAGAACAGTATTTTTGCTTGCACATGATTGGATGACAGAAGTTGACAGAGCTTCACCACATTCATTAAGCTAAAACAAAATAACCTTGCAAATTGAACATCCTATTTGCCTTTAGTAAAAATGATAAAATTGTAAATTGTAAAAATTCATAAACAATTGTAATATTGTATCATGTTTATTCAGCAAAGCAATGCAAGCAGCAATTAAGATGTGCAAAGTTTAGTAACCAACAAATCAGCTATTATTTTAGTCAGGCTGGTTAAATAAGAATTGTAATCATCATTATTGTGTTTTGCTGACTAAGAGAATAAATAATTTACCAAACTAAAATTATATGCTGTATTCTTATAAACTATCATGTTGTATTTTCATTTAACAAATTCAGCAATTCCCACATCAACACATTTGGTGTGGATGGGGGAATCACTCCCACCGGGCCTGGACTGTGATTAAAAAATAGGCCTGGCCATTTTAGACTGAACAGCCTATTTTTTTTCTTAAACCCAAAACCTTACTGTGAGAGGAGGACAAGACCTCTGTGGGCTTATTGGAAGGCAGCAGATTAGCACAGCACCAGAGAAGAAAAAAAAAACAGTATCTGGCTACGACCAAAGTATCTCCTAAGCATGTTGCATATCCTACGCAATGTACATAGCCTGATACATCTTTATCCTCCTCGGATGGGTTGGCTAGGTCTCTCTCTGCATTACATGAGTTCACTGGTTGCTAGACTCCAGGTGGTCCTGTCAACCAGGTCATTGATTGTTTGGGAAAAACCCAACAGGCTAGTTGTTCGCATGTCGATCATTAGATCAACTTGTGTACAACCAGCTAGGCAGTACATGAATTGAAATTCGGCTGACCTATGTATTGCCAGCTTTAAGGAAACAGTAATATTTATTTATAAAAAACTCACATGTATTAAGTTTTCCTTAAAACTGATCGGTGCTTTGCCCATATAGATAGAAGCAGCAGGTTCATGTTAATGCAGACCTCCAGAGAAGCATATACATAATTTGTTTTGCTTTCCCGGTGCTCTGTTTAGCCAACAGGAATAATAGGAAAGCCCAGTGTGGGCTATGAAATGAGCTGTAGTTTACACAGGACTATGTACTCCCCATATGACAGTGCTGATTAACCCAGCCTTGTCACATGGATTGAGTTACATGTCCCTGCATACCTGCACAGTGAATTTTCATCATATTCACTAAGCTAAGGGAAAATTCCCTTGCAAAATGAAAATTCCCAGGCAAATTGTACAACCTATTTCTCTTTAGTATACACTTTAAAGTTTATTCAGCATGAGAGCATGATTTAAACTAAAATTGATTATATGATAAAAGCATAAGTATTGAATGTGCCCTTTAGCTCCCAACCTTGAATCATTGGCACCAGCACAAAGGAAAGGTAAGTCGAAGCTGCTGGGTATGGGGGATCAAAGTAAAGCCTGTTTCTTTACCCTGTATGGAAAATTCACAGGTTTACTTAAAGTGTTACTAAACCCAGGACCCTATATCTGATCTCTCACAGTACACAGAACATGAAAATGAAATAGCTTTATGTAAATATAAGCTACTAAATACCTTTTCTCATCAGCACATAGAGCAGTCTTGTGACTTCTATCAGTGTCTGGTTAAGGAGGAGGAGTTTTCATTCTCTTTTGACTGTCCTTTAAGGCTGCAGGACCCCTGACCCTCTGTCTGGACAGTGCTGATTGGCCCTGTGCTGATCACGTGCACTCTCCCAAGAAAAAAAAAAACTCTCTAGCAATACATACCAAACTGAGCATATGGAGTTGGTCCCCTAGCCTCTGTACTATTAGGAGATATATTGGGGACTCTGGAAAAAGGATGGGATCAGAGGAGACAGGATCAAACATCCTTTTTACACAATGCAAAGGATTAATCCCTTAGGTTCCACAGTGAGTATAACAAGCATGCTTTACTGCATATACAGACCGATTTTACTGTTGCGGGTTTAGTAATACTTTAACAAACAAAAACATATAATTGTATTTAAAAAGTGGCATTTATATATGGTGGGTAGAATTTATAAAAGTAATGCAAAGAAAACTGAAGGTGTATCATATAGCAGATAATTAAATTATTTTTATTTTTTCATTCAGTCATAGCTGATTCATTTTTACCGTCAACAAAATGAATATTCCTGTTGTACTATAAATGCTGCAAACAGCGCAAGTTGCTGTCAAAAATGTACTTTACATAAGGTATTGTCACTTGCTACTGTTATTTGTAATTATTATTTGATATGACCTGTGGGAGAAAAAAAAAAACTTCCCAGCACTGGGTGAGCATTGTTTGCTGTTTCCTACTACCAGACTAACTTGGCAAGCTAAAAATAATTGCAGTTCTAGCTGTTTGATTACTTTAGCATCAAACTGTGATTATAAGCAACAGGAAGAGAACATGTGGTAAGATGTTATATTATTTATCCTATGTATATGGGACTGCATTACCAATGTCTACAATGCCACATGCAGAACATTAAATGTGGCTCCATACAGTGGATGAAAATTATTCTGTCAAAACAACATGCGGAAATACCATTTAGAGTACATGAAGTAAGTATTTTAAATCAATCCAGTAGAAAGTGAATGGCGGTCGTATTAAAGGTAATTGTCCAGTTATACTTTAGCCAGCTGGCTAACCTTGGATGCTCCATTTTACATCAGCAGAAAACTCTTCGGCTCTTCTGATTTAAAACATGTGTTGAGCTGTACCAGAAATGGACATGGCTCTTAAAATTCTTTTCAGGGGATAATGAAACAGAATTGAGCTGAAATGAATCAATGGAATCACTCAGCTATTCCGTAATGAATTACTAGGCTGTTTACATGAAAGCAGCACAGAGATTATTGTAACCATGTTTCAATTGAACATGTGGAAACAGGTCTGTGCTTGTACAGGGGTACTATTTTTAGGTTTCATACAACTAATATTCCAGCAGAAACTAGACTATGTATTTGGAGTACCCTTGGAGGACCTCTTAAAGGCATCCCTGTACAGTCTACAATTATAAGGGTGCAGAACCTCAAGATTTTTATACCAATCTGCACTTTTGCACTGTGCCATTTTAACATATGCCTTTTTTAATAGTATGAAAAAAAAAGTTTGAATATTTCTGCAAATGTTGCAAACACAATGACAAATATAGGCAACATTTGCTTCCATGTGCACAGGCCAAGAAAGAAGCCACAAATGCAAAGACGCATAGTGCATGTGATAACATCCTAATTTACTTTGTAGTCCTTTTTAAATATATGTTACTTGCAGTATGTACCCTATGCATAGTTGCTTATGCCCTACCAGCATTTGTTATATGTAGGTTAAATAGGAACACAGTAGATAGAAATAAATGGAATTCGATCTTGCTTACCCAATCCTAAGACCATACATGACATAGTAACCTCTTATAATAATAGCACCACATAGAGATGCTGTAATAAACTTATAGGTTCCTTCATTAAAACACATGTTTTTGTTTGCTCCATGTAAAGGTGCATAATATAAAATGATTAAAATGTGTAATTATCTGTTATAATTGCAAACTGTTATGTTGAGACTGCTTTAGCAGACAAACGGTTTCTTAAGGCCCATGGAAGTAATCCCTGGTGGGAATCAAGTAAACATGTGCTTCTCATAAGGTGTAACATATCTGGCTTTTGTTATTAAGAGGTCCCAACTGCATTTATACATGTAAAATATATCTATAGATGGGTTTCCAGATATATGGACACAAAAGTACATACATACATATATACATACAGTTAGTCTTTTTCCAGTGTGTTTTCCTATGGACTGAACACTCCAGTTTTCTAAGATATGTCAGATAAGCAGTGACATGTCTAAAATGTTATTTTCTCTATATAATATTTTGATTGAAATAAATATAAAAGAATATACTGTGTGTAGGGTGTATTTATTTGCTTCTTATTTATTTTACATGCAATTCTCATGTACAAACAAAACTCTATAAAGTGCATACCAATATAATTAAATCCAACCATAAAAAAGGAAATATTTGAAGTAGAAAAGCCATAGTGCTCTGTGCTTGGTTATTACAATGTTACAATGTTCATGCGCATACAGTGGGTACGGAAAGTATTCAGACCCCCTTAAATGTTTCACTCTTTGTTATATTGCAGCCATTTGCTAAAATCATTTAAGTTCATTTTTTTCCCCTCGTTAATGTACACACAGCACCCCATATTGACAGAAAAACACAGAATTGTTGACTTTTTGCAGATTTATTAAAAAAGAAAAACTGAAATATCACATGGTCCTAAGTATTCAGTCCCTTTGCTCAGTATTTAGTAGAAGCACCCTTTTGATCTAATACAGCCATTTTTGGGAAAGATGCAACAAGTTTTTCACACCTGGATTTGGGGATCCTCTGCCATTCCTCCTTGCATATCCTCTCCAGTCCTGTTAGGTTGGATGGTAAACGTTGGTGGACAGCCATTTTTAGGTCTCTCCAGAGATGCTCAATTGGGTTTAAGTCAGGGCTCTGGCTGGGCCATTCAAGAACAGTCACGGAGTTGTTGTGAAGCCACTCCTTCGTTATTTTAGCTGTGTGCTTAGGGTCATTGTCTTGTTGGAAGGTAAACCTTCAGCCCAGTCTGGGGTCCTGAGCACTCTGGAGAAGGTTTATGTCCGGGATATCCCTGTACTTGGCTGCATTCATCTTTCCCTCGATTGCAACCAGTCGTCCTGTCCCTGCAGCTGAAAAACACCCCCACACAATGATGCTGTCACCACCATGCTTCACTGTTGGAACTGTATCGGACAGGTGATGAGCAGTGCCTGGTTTTCTCCACACATACCGCTTAGAATTAAGGCCAAAAAGTTCTATCTTGGTCTCATCAGACCAGAGAATCTTATTTCTCACCATCTTGGAGTCCTTCAGGTGTTTTTTAGCAAACTACATACGGGCTTTCGTGTGTCTTGCACTGAGGAGAGGCTTCCGTCGGGCCACTCTGCCATAAAGCCCCGACTGGTGGAGGGCTGCAGTGATGGTTGACCTTCTACAACTTTCTCCCATCTCCCGACTGCATCTCTGGAGCTCAGCCACAGTGATCTTTGGGTTCTTCATTACCTCTCTCACCAAGGCTCTTCTCCCCCGATAGCTCAGTTTGACCGGATGGCCAGCTCTAGGAAGGATTCTGGTCGTCCCAAACGTCTTCCATTTAAGCATTATGGAGGCCACTGTGCTCTTAGGAACCTTAAGTGCAGCAGAAAATTTTTTGTAACCTTGGCCAGATCTGTGCTTTGCCACAATTATGTCTCTGAGCTCTTCAGGCAGTTCCTTTGACCTCATGATTCTCATTTGCTCTGACATGCACTGTGAGCTGTAAGGTCTTATATAGACAGGTGTGTGGCTTTCCTAATCAAGTCCAATCAGTATAATCAAACACAGCTGGACTCAAATGAAGGTGTAGAACCATCTCAAGGATGATCGGAAGAAATGGACAGCACCTGAGTTAAATATATGAGTGTCACAGGAAAGGGTCTGAATACTTCGGACCATATGATATTTCAGTTTTTCTTTTTTAATAAATCTGCAAAAATGTCAACAATTCAGTGTTTTTCTGTCAATATGGGGTGCTGTGTGTACATTAATGAGGGAAAAAAAATGAACTTAAATGATTTAGCAAATGGCTGCAATATAACAAAGAGTGAAACATTTAAGGGGGTCTGAATACTTTCTGTACCCACTGTATATGCCCACTTCAGCCATAGCTAGTACACATACATTATTTTATATGCTGCTGATTGGAAATGTAGTTCTAATGATAAATATCTGTATACTACCTTTTATGGTATCACATGCATTTCTCAGAACAGAAAACAAAAAAAGCAGCATTATTTGGATGTTCAATGGGCGAAGCAAGTTAGGACCACACAGTACACATTGAAAATCAGTGTACAATATTTTAGATATGGGTCAGGGATCATGTTTGCCATGCATGCCTACATCCATTTGCTTATGTGAGGCCACAGTGCAAGCGTACCACAATGATTTACCCCTGCTTTTGTTTACTTTTAGTAAATCTGCCTGATGTCTGTTAAATCATAGAAAACCGCAAAGTATATCTAAAATGTAGGACATTTTAGTCGACTAAAATGTCCTGGAGATTTAGTCGACTAAATAAGACTAAAACTAAAACAATTGCAGAAGACTAAAATGGGACTAAAACTAAAATGCCATTTTAGTCCTAAGACTAAGACTAAAACTAAATCGAAATTTGCTGCCAAAATTAACACTGGTTTCCAAGTAAGAATTTTGAAATTGCATTTCAAGCATAAGAACATACCCAGTACCAGTCACAGTTATATTTTGAGCACAAATGAACAATAACCTGACTTAGTCTAAAAAAACTGTCATTACCATGAGTGCCAGACAGATGATAAACTAACCTAAAAACCCACCTGAGGGCATAGACCATTAAACGAAGTTTAACCACTGGCAAGGTCGACCTGCCACACATAAGTCTGTTAATCATTGACACCCCACCTTAACCAGCACTTGCTAGCACCAAAATGAAGGCCAAGGTTAAACATTTTGAGATCAGTGTTGGTCAAATGAACCCCATAATTTCTCAAAAATTACTGCTATAGCCTTCTAAGGGGTCAATTCTTTAAAGAGTATATAAACCCAACATTTTATATTCCTGATTTGTACCTGCTATACCCTTTATTTGTTTGGAAAAGTACACTCTCTTTGTATTCCTTCCTTTGTGTGAAATCCCTAGTGTTCCTGCCACTTTCTCACCCTTCCTATTAAAAACTGACCACACTAAGCAGGAGAACACACCGTGTTCAGTTCTCTAGCTATGGTTGGAGCACAGCCTGCTCACCTCCAATAAACAGACTTGTCCTCACAAGCCCCCCCCCCCCTGTGCTGCTGCCCCCCCCCCGCTCTTAGGCAGCTGAGAACGGAGGGTATGTGATCACTTATAAAAAAAGGGTGAAAAGAGTGTTCATAATGTTTTTATATCTATACACAAATGTTTTGCCTTACATTTCTATTTTAAACTGAATGGGTTGTTTAACAAGGTGAGGACTTACAACCACTTTAACCACTTCCCGACCGCAGTATGCAGAATGACGGCCGGGAAGTGGCTGAGTTATCCTGACTGGACGTCATATGACGTCCTCAGGATAACAGTGTGCCGCGCGCCCGCGGGGGGGCGCAGTGCAGCGATCTTGGGTGGCCCGTGTCCCAGGGACACTGGCCTTCCCCGATCAGGGTAAACAGCCGATAAAATCGGCTGTTTACCAAGTGATCGGCTGTGTCAAAACACAGCCGGTACTGTGTCGGCTAGTGAACCATTTGTCGGCTAAAATAGCCGACAAATGGGACTAGCCCCTTCCGGTCACAGGGACCCTGTGCCCGGTGGGTTCTAGCGACGTGACGCGGGGGGGCGCCCGCGCGCCGTGTGACAATAGGACTCCTGCAGTATACTGCAGGTCAGTCCTATTGAGTCGGTGAAGGGCCGGCAGTAAGACGTATGACGCCAGCCCTTCACCAATTTCACCAACATTCAGGAGTGGAACAATTTGTTGGGTAAGTCAAATTTTATCTTTACATTCCGTTTTGTAAACACATATCTATAT
>BLSH010560242.1:819574-835873 GCA_018402905.1 Glandirana rugosa | reverse complement strand
ACAGCCCATCAGGAACTGTCACAGCCCATCAGGATCTGTCACAGCCCATCAGGATCTTTTACAGCCCGTCAGGATCTGTTACAGCCCATCAGGATTTGTTACAGCCCGTCAGGATCTGTTACAGCCCGTCAGGATCTGTTACAGCCCCTCTGTCACAGCCCGTTAGCTGTCAGCTCTGTCACAGCCCATTAGCATCTGGCACAGCCCGTCACAGCCCGTCAGCATCCGTCACAGCCCGTCAGCATCCGTCACAGCCCGTCACAGCCCGTCAGCCCGTCAGCATCCATCACAGCCCGTCAGCATCCATCACAGCCCGTCAGCATCCATCACAGCCCGTCAGCATCTGTCACAGCCCATCAGCCTGTCAGAATCTGTCACAGCCCATCAGTAACAGCCCGTCAGCATCTGTCACAGCCAGTCAGTCACAGCCCAGGTCACAGGCCCCATAACTACTCTTATAAAAACATCGCACAGGCCCGCCATCATGTCAGAGAGAATGTAAACACCCGAGGAGGCATATGAGATCCTCGCTATGTCGGATGATGAGAGCAGCGGGGAGCTCCCATCATTCGATTCTGGTTCAGAATATGACCCAGTGGACCATAGCGGATCGGAGACCGAATCAGAGGAGGAAACCTACCCTCCTCCAAAAAGAATGAGAAGATCAGGCCCAATATCTGAAGACCTGCCTTCCACCAGCAGCGCCAGACCCCAGGAATTGGAGCCCAGTACTACTTCCACCAGCAGCGCCAGACCCCAGGAAGTGGAGCCTGGAACTAGCAATGGAACTGGACGCCCTGCCCAAAGGATCCTGTCCTACCTTCCCAAAGCCCTGGCAAACCCCTTATGGTTGCCTGCCAACTCGGGGTCTGCTAGAATCCCCCCCTTCACAGCGCAGCCAGGTGTGCAGCCAGACACCACAAATTATACACAATATGATTATTTTTCTTTATTTTTCCCTGAAGATTTTCTGCAGAGCATTGTGGACCAGACAAACTTATATGCAGAACAGTTCATTGCAGCCAACCCCAATTCATCCTATGCCCGTTTATTTCATTGGCGTCGTCTCACGAACATCATTCTTATTGGTCCACCAACCCCATCCACCATATGCCCATATTCTCAGTAGTTATGTCCAGGACACGCTATGATACGATAATGCGTTTCCTGCATTTCAATGACAATGCACAGTGCCCTCCCCGAAGTCATCCCATCTACGACAAACTGTACAAAATACGGCCCCCAATCAATTTATTTTCACAAAAAATTTCAGACGTCTTAATCCTCGATAAAAACATATGCCTGGATGAGTCCCCTGTACATTTTACTGGCCGGCTGCAGTTCAAGCAGTACATACCAAACAAGAGAGCCAGGTATGGGATAAAAATGTACAAACTGTGTGAGCGAACCACCGGCTATGTATACGCATTCAGAATCTATGAAGGAAAAGACTCCCAGCTCCAGCCCCCTGATTGCCCTGCATATATTGGAACCAGTGGAAAGATAGTCTGGGACCTGGCATACCCCCTGTTTGGAAAAGGCCACCATTTATACATTGATAACTATTATACCAGCCTGCCCCTATTTCGCCACCTTTACAACAAAGACACCCTGGCCTGCGGCACTTTCAAAAGAAACCGGAAGGGATTCCCACAAAACTTATTGACCCAACAGCTGAAAAAAGGAGAGCATGCCTTCATGAGAAATGAGGAAGTGTTGGCGATGAAGTGGAGGGACAAGAAAGAGGTTCTTATGCTCTCTACCATCCACAATGACACCGTGGTGGAGGTTCAGAGACAACGCCGCACCGTTTTAAAGCCTCAATGTGTCCAGGACTATAACATGCTCATGGGGGGTAGATTTAAATGACCAAATGATGCAGCCCTATATGTCAAACAGAAAGACCCGTTTTTGGTATAAGACGATAGCGTTTCAACTTTTTCATATGGCCTTTACAATTCCTTTATCTGTTTTCAAAAAGCATCCCAAGACCCATCCAACACCTACCTCAAATACATTGAAGACCTTCTCATTGCCCTCATTTACAAACAAGGACCCATACCAGAAATCATTCGCTCTGATTGTGTGAGCCGGCTTCACGAGCAACATTTTCCCTTCATCATCCCACCCACAGAATCCGGAAGAAGACGCCAGAAGAAATGTCGTGTTTGCAGCAAAAGAGGAATTAGAAGAGATACCAGTGTCTATTGCCCCGATTGTCCCTCCCAACCTGGCCTTACTTTTAAGATTGTAATTTCCCCATTTCAACCTTTTGCTACCACATTTTTGCCTTCCACGTTAACTGACCCTGGCCTGTTTACCAACGATGTCTTTGCCTGCCGATTTAAACCGTGTTTTTGACTACCATGTGGACCGACCTCAGCCTGTTTACCGATTATGTCTTTGCCTGCTGTTTTAACCACATTTCTGACATCTACGTGCACTGACCTCGGCCTGTTAATTGACCATGTCTTTTGCCTACCACTTGGACTGATCTTTTGCCCTTCTACTTTAGTAGACAGGGGTCTCACATATGTGAGGGGCTCCAGAAAAAGCGTTCGGAGTATAGAAAACCAGTTTTTCTGTTTTCTGTGTTCTAGAACAGGGTCTGGTTTCCCGGAGGCTTCAAAGCATTGGGTGGGAGAAGCCTCTACCCCTGTCCCCCTGGCCCTAAGCTTGATGGTCCTTCCTGCTGCCTGGACCAATACTTTTGTCTGTGTGCTGACCATATCGCTGCCTGTAGTGACCCAGAACTTTATGGACCATGTTTCTTCCTGCTGCCTGGAACAATACTTTGGCTGTGCTGACCATATTGCTGCCTGCAATAACCCAGGACTTTCTGGACCATGTTTCTTCCTGCTGCTTGGACCAATACTTTGACTGTGATGACCATGTTGCTGCCTGTAATGACCGAGGACTTTCTGGACCATGTTTCTTCCTGCTGCCTGGACCAATACTTTGGCTGTGCTGACCATATTGCTGCCTGTAATGACCCAGGACTATACTTTGGCTGTGCTGACCATATTGCTGCCTTTAATGACCCAGGACTATCTGGACCAAGCTTCTTTCTTCTGCCTGGGCCAATACTTTGGCTGTGCTGACCATGTTGCTGCCTGTAATGACCCAGAACTTTTCAGACCATGTTTCTTCCTGCTGCCTGGACCAATACATTGGCTGTGTTGACCATATCTCTGCCTGCTGCCTCTACTGACTATGGACAGTATTCCGGCGTGGATGTCTCTGCCTGCTACCCTGGAACAATGCTTTGGCTGTGCTTTGGCTGTGCTGACAGTATCTCTACCTGTACGAACTATGGACAGTATTCCTGCCTGCTACCTGGACAATTGCTTTTGCTGTCGCTGACCACATCCCTGCCTGCTGCCTGGACTGATTGCTCTCCTTTGTGGGCCAGTGCACTACATAACGACAGGTAATCTTTTGCTATTTAGTGTGTACATGCTATGTGTTAGAAATATGAAGGGCCTTCAAAATGTGATCGGTAGTCAGAAAATGATATGTGTAATTTATTCTTTTAAAATGCCTGAGGGTGCTACATCAATGTTGGGCCTCTGTATGTGGCCAGGCTGTGTAAAAGTCTCACACATGTGGTATCGCCATACTCAGGAGGAGTAGCAGAATGTATTTTGAGGTGCCATTTTTGCTATGTACATGCTATGTGATAAAAATATCTTATAAATGGACAACTTTGTGTAAAAAAAATGCGTTTTCATTTTTCCCCACATTTTCCAAAAACTTCTGGAAAAAAATGAACCATTCAAAAGACTCATTATGCCTCATAGATTATACATTAGGGTGTTAGCTTTCCAAAATGGGGTCATTTTGTTGGTTATTCCATTGTCCTGGTGCTCCAGGGCCTTCAAAAGTGCAACGGGTAGTTGAGAAATGTGACGTGCAATTTATGCTTGTAGAATGCCTGAGGGTGCTACATCAATGGTTGGCCTCTGTATGTGGCCAGGCTGTGTAAAAGTATCACACATGTGGTATCGCCATACTCAGGAGGAGTAGCAGAATGTATTTTGGGGTGCCATTTTTGCTATGTACATGCTATGTGATAAAAATATCTTATAAATGGACAACTTTGCGTAAAAAAAATAAGTTTTCATTTTTTTTCCACATTTTCCAAAAACGTCTGGAAAAAAATGAACCATTCAAAAGACTCATTATGCCTCATAGATTATACGTTGGGGTGTTAGCTTTCCAAAATGGGGTAATTTTGTTGGTTATTCCATTGTTCTGGTGCTCCAGGGCCTTCAAAAGTGCAACAGGTAGTTGAGAAGTGTGATGTGCAATTTATGCTTGTAGAATACCTGAGGGTGCTACATCAATGTGGGGCCTCTGTATGTGGCCAGGCTGTGTAAAAGTCTCACACATGTGGAATCGCCATACTCAGGAGGAGTAGCAGAATGTATTTTGGGGTGCCATTTTTGCTATGTACATGCTATGTGATAAAAACATCTTATAAATGGACAACTTTGCGTAAAAAAAATACGTTTTCATTTTTTTTCCACATTTTCCAAAAACTTCTGGAAAAAAATGAACCATTCAAAAGACTCATTATGCCTCAAAGATTATACGTTGGGGTGTTAGCTTTCCAAAATGGGGTCATTTTGTTGGTTATTCCATTGTACTGGTGCTCCAGGGCCTTCAAAAGTGCAACAGGTAGTTAAGAAATGTGATGTGCAATTTATGCTTGTAGAATGCCTGAGGGTGCTACATCAATGTTGGGCCTCTGTATGTGGCCAGGTTGTGTAAAAGTCTCACACATGTGGTATCGCCATACTCAGGAGGAGTAGCAGAATGTATTTTGGGGTGCCATTTTTGCTATGTACATGCTATGTGATAAAAATATCTTATAAATGGACAACTTTGTGTAAAAAAAATGCGTTTTAATTTTTTCCCCACATTTTCCAAAAACTTCTGGAAAAAAATGAACCATTCAAAAGACTCATTATGCCTCACAGATTATACATTGGGGTGTTAGCTTTCCAAAATGGGGTAATTTTGTTGGTTATTCCATTGTTCTGGTGCTCCAGGGCCCTCAAAGGTGTAATAGATGGTTGAGAAATGAGATGTGCAATTTATGCTTGTAAAACGCCTGAAGGTGCTATGTCAATGCTGGGCGTCTGTATGTGGCCAGGCTGTGAAAATGTCCCACACATGTGGTATCACCATATTCAGGAGGAGTAGTAGAATGTGTTTTGGGGTGTAGTTTGTGGTATGCATATGCCATGTGAGAGAAATAACCTATTATAATGGAAATTGTGTGATAAAAAAAAAATCTTGATTTTGCAAAGAATTCTGGGAAAAAATAAACCGTGAAAAAACGCACCATGCCTCATACTAAATACCTTGGAATGTCTACTTTCTAAAAAGGGGTCATTTGGGGGTATTTGTACTTTCCTTACTTGTTAGGGTCTCAAGAATTGAGATAAGCCGTCAGTACATCAGGTGTGATCAGATGTGATCAATTTTCAGTGATTTGCACCATAGTTTGTAGACTCTATAACTTTCACACAGACTAAATAATATCTACTAATTTGGGTTATTTTTACCAAAGATATGTAGCAGTATACATTTTGGCCCAAATGTATGAAGAAAAATTTTTTTTTGCAAAATTTTACAGTAGAAACGAAAAAAAAGTGTTTTTTTTCAAAATTTTCGCTGTTTTTTCACTTATATCGCAAAAAATAAAAAACGCATCTGGGAATAAATACCACCAAAAGAAAGCTCTATTTGTGAGAAAAAAATGATAAACATTTTGTTTGGATACAATGTAGCATGGCTGAGTAATTGTCACTCAAAGTGTGAGAGCACTGAAAGCTGAAAATTGGTCTGGTAGGGAAGGGTTCTAAGTGCATAGTATTGAAGTGGTTAAGTATTAACACATGGATAATTTAATCACATGTCCCGCTGCAATTCATTAAATACAAAATAATGGTTGTGTGGCATATGGCGCAATATGAAGGAAAATGTATTAAATATCACAAAAAATAAAAAATGATTTTAAAAATGTGATAATTAGCACATGGGTATTGCAGGCAGTATTTGCAGCTTGTCAGCTAGTGGGAGCATACAGTGTTGATAACCAACAGGAATGAAGGTATTAGAGAATACCTTGCCATATTATAAGGCAATATGAAGAAAGATACAGAAAAGAAGGGTTGTGGTGATTTCTGAAAGATATTTTTCATGTGCTCAACCTGCTTGATGATTTCAGCGGGCACCCTGTCAAAAAAGGACCCAGCAGAGCATCTGTGAATTAAACATATGACAGGATTTCTGAGTTTAAAGGCACATTTTAAGGTTGATCAATATCACAGACAAATTAGTTTCACAACTTGGAAAATGTGATCTGCAAGAAAGATTGTGTACCAACCAATTAAAAAGATGACTTCTTAAGCAATGAACAATGAAGGAAATTGACCATCCAAATTAATTAAACAACGTTTACACAATATCCATAATACAGCTGGTCTTCTATTGTTCTGGGCAATGAGAAGAAACAACAATCTGGAGAGAAGATGATGCTAGTCACTAAGTTTCTGTGTTCACAGCTGACCCAGAGTCAATACTCCTTAATTCAATTATAGCTCCTCTATTGTTCACTGAAATGAAGGACACTGGGAAAAGTCAACATCCGAGAAACTCTGAAAACCAGCTTAGAACCAAGAAAAAAATGATATACAGTATATAAATATTATATATATAAATATATATTTATATATATACATTTCCTGGTCCTTCCTCACGTCAGCACACTATGGGTTAACTCTCCCTGATTAACCCCAAGGACCACCTTCTCCCAGTGCAATAAATCCCTGTCCTCTCCTCCCCCTCGTGTTCTTTCTTTTTTGGTCTCCAGGCCACCTGTTGATTGCAGTGGTAAGTACTTTGCTGCATCCCCCCCTGCCGAACCTACCCCTCCATGTTCACACTCTCATGGATTTGGAAGACCCTGAATGATGGAGGTAAATCTTCCTAGAAACTGGGTGGCCTTTTTATGCCAGGGCTGCGGGCAAAATGATGCTTAAACAGCACTGATATTATACAGGTGCGGAATTATAAAAGCTCTGCAATGTCATCATTGCCTCTCCCTTGGGCCTATTTTTTTCCTGTCCTCTATATGCAGTGCGCTGCTCTCCTGGCTTTATGGTCAGTCTGAGAGTGGCTGTGAATGAGGTAACGGGGGGGGAGATGGGCAGCAAGGGATGGTAACCGCCAGTTGCCATGCAACAGCGAAAAGGATTTCAGAGGGATGCAGTGAGAGGGCTTCTCTCTCTCTCTCTGCAATCCTGCCAGGTAAAGGACTTGCCTCAGATTCTGAGTGTGTCTCCTGTCTGCCTCTGGATGTGCTGTCCTGGCTCCCCTGCTATGCTGTGTACTTCTGTGGGGGTCTGCTGTCTGCCTTTGGAAATGCTGTCTGAGCTCACCTGTCTGCCTATGGAAGGGCTGATTGAGCTCACCTGTCTATCCATGGTCTGCTGCTTCTAAAGTGAGTGGATGAAGGCAAATGGGTCTTAAAGAGACAGTGTACCTGTTTTGTTTTTGGCGAGAGATAATATGATTTTTTCCAGATATTTTGTGCAAGTATGAGCTTGCCACACCTGTTAGTGGCACAGAAGACTAGCAAAGGCAGGAGGGGGCAATGAGGGAAATGGCTTTTAAAAGAGTGCTCAAGGAATGCAAATGAAGATGTTTTGCATTATCTTCGGAGCAGAGACCCTGAACACAAACGTTCCAAAAAACATAAGACCTGCCAACGATCATCTCATCCTGTCCAGGATGATGACACCTAACAGGTTGTCAACTTCATAAGCATAGCGCCTAACACCCAGGCATTTTTTCAAGTGCTTTTTAGGCGATTTTTAAGCGCTTTTGAATCACTAGCATTAAATAAATCGCACATCCCCCTACATTACATCCTGTTTACTTCCTGGTATTTTGACCTTTCCACAACCTCTGGGCGTTTTACTGGCGATTTGAACGCGCTTTTGGGGCGCTATTTTTAGCGCTCAGAATAAGCACAAAAGATCATGCTTGCTGGACTTTTTTTGTTTAAACGCTGCACCAGGGCGACACCCCTGTGTGAATAGGTACATTGGAAGGAATTGGCAGCTTTTTAGAAGCGTTTTGTAAGCGCTATTTATTCTAAAGGAGTGGACCCTTACAATCATGTGGTCAATACACTCTAAAGGAGTGGACCCTTACAAGCATGTGGTCAATACACTCTAAAGGAGTTTTCCCATACAAGCATGTGGTCAATACACTCTAAAGGAGTAATCCCTTACAAGCATGTGGGCAATACTCTCTAAAGGAGTGGTTTTCCACTTACAAGCATGAGGTCAACACTAAAGGAGTAATTTCAACCTACCCTGTAAAGGGACAGGATCCAGGCACATGTCTACCTAGCTCGTATAGAGTTCGGGCCGTCCAGCCTACTTTGATGGGATGTGGTCCCTGTGTTCACATGCTAAATGCATTGTTTGTCAGGGAGCCTCTCTGCTGGTCATTCCATAGAGTCCTCCACAGGGAGGCTTTCATGCCTCCCAAGCACTCCAGGGGGCACTGGCTCACAAGCGTTTATGCCAGCATGAGAGGAAATGCCTCACTCAGCTCAGGGTGCATTTTTGGCCTGCACGCAGTCTGCAGTGGCAGAGAAATGAAATTGCACAGGTTGCCTCACAAGATACGGTTGTGCAAGATTACAAAGCTCTATTAAGGCAGCTATAGCAGAAAGTATGCTGCAAATATCCATGCCACAAGCAACACCCATAATAAGAGGTTTTCTAAGCTTTATCCACATAAGATGGCTGATGTATGTTTATGCACTGCATTTCCAGGGGTGAATGCTGCCCTCTAGCATCTGGCGCGTTAAGTGTCTTTGCCTTTTTATAACCCAGTTGCCTTCAGAGATCCCAGGGATGAGAGAGTGGACTTGTTCACACCAGATGCAGTCCCGCCTGTTTTTACATCAAGAACGCATTGACAGGGTTTAACTTGGATTCCAGTTACCTAGTTCACACCCATGCAGCGCATTCTAGGGCAGGCAACAAAAGTAGGATGCTACATTGTTTCTGTATGGAACACATCTGGAAAGTGGCAAAAAAGACATTAAGAACATTCATGCAGAAACACATCTGGAACACAGAAATAGTGGTGATCGGGCCATCAGGCTTGTAAAGAATCTATTCAGTGACAGATTTTGCAGGTCAACCAGCAATAGCGTTAACTTCGAGGGTGGATAGTCTCCTATATTCCTGATACCCAAAGCATCCAGAGAGCTCAGAACCATGTTGGTCCTGAGGTCCTTAAATCAATTCATCAGCCCCAGAAGATTCAGGATGGAGCCAGTATATACGATATCAGTAGTGCAACCAGAAGATTGGCTGGTTTCAATTGATTTGGCAGATGCCTATTCACAAACACCGTCAGAAGTACCTCAGATTTGCAGTAGAGGAAGAGCATTATCAATTCAGATGTTTGCCCTTCGGCATCAACACAGCACCCAGAGTCTTCTCCAAGATTTTGTCGGTGACCATAGCATTTATACGTTTACAGGGGCTAAAAGAATTTTCATTATGGAGACGACATCCGTGTCATTGCACATTCAAGTGAGCAGCTTGCGCTACAGCACAGCAAGGTAATAGGGATCCTGTCCAACTTTGGATGGCTGATATACAGTCAAAAGAGCGACCTCCCTCCTGCTCAATGGATGGAGTATTTAGGCATGGTATTTGACACAGGACAGATTCTTCTGCCATATCGCAAGGCCACTGAGTTGAAAGCATGTGTCTACAGGGCGATGGAGACTAAGTACTGTATGACGATGTTGGGGATATTCACCGGCTATCCCGGCGGTACCATAGGCAAGGCTCCACACAAGAGCTCTTCAGATGTCCTTCCTGAGGCAATGAGATGGCTGGTCATTGGACCAGAAGATCTGGGTTCCAGCATGTGGGCGATGGAGTCTGATCTGGCCAGATAGCAGACCAACGGAGCCGGAGGTTCCCAGCAATGGAGAATGGTTAGTCAATGGACACTATGTTCAGTCTTTGCCAGAGGGGGGATACCCAGCATAGACCTGATGACGACACCAGGGAATGTGCAGGTGCCAGAGTTCACAGCAACGTTCAGATACGAGGCAATAGCCCAGCATGCCTTCTCAATCTTATGGCAGTTCCCCCTAGTGTACCTGTTTCCTCCAATCCCATTAATCATGAGGGCTTTGCCGAAGATTGTGGAGGAGGTACATACCATCATAATTGTACCCTTCTGGCCCAGGAGACCAGGGTTTTCCTCTGCGCTTGCAGAGGGCATCTGCCCCACCAGTACGCCTACCTCTAAGAAGGGATCTACTACAGCAAGGGCAGTGGATTCACCCGAATCCAGGGAGACTGCAGCTGACAGCCTGGCTGTTGAATCGGCCAGATCGCATGCACAAGGCCTCTCAGAGGAAGTAGTTGCTACATTACTGGGGGCAGGGAAGGCTACAACAAATGCCACATACTCCAGAATTTGGAGAAAGTTGCAGACTTTGCATCGCAAAAGTTTCTCCCCATTAACTCGAAGTATTGCAAACATTTTAGAGTTTCTGAAAACGGCTCTGAAGGTTGGCTTGGCATATAACTCTATTAAAGTGCAGGTGTCGGCCCTGTCTTCTTTCGCCGGACATAGATGGGCGAATGAGCCTTTAATAAAGCAGTTCCTCAGAGCCGCAATAAGGGTGTGTCCCCCAAGAAGGAGCCTCATCCCAACCTGGGACTTCGGCATGGTCCGAAAGGCACTGTTGCAGCCCCCATTTGGCCCGGCAGAATCATGTACACTTGGCTTTCTAACAATCAAACTGCTCTTCCTGAAGGCCATTACAATGTCCAGAAGAGTGTCGAAATTAGCAGCCTTTTCCTGTAAAGAAACATTCTACATTGTGTATCCAGACAGAGTGATTATGTGGTCTGCTTCAGCCTTAGCCTCTAAGGTGGTCTCAAAATTTCAGGTAAACTGAGAGTCAGTGCCACCTAGTTTTTATGAAAAGTAAACAGTTTTGGCGCCCCACAGGGTTTAAAATTAATTACAAAATCATAAAAGTGCTTCTATTTGGAATAAACAAAAACAAGGTCGTGCAGCCAACCTAAACCTTAGACTGAAACATTCAGTCTACAAGTAAAACAGTGTCAGGTAAAGAAAAATTTGCAAGGTGTGTACGGCGCTTACCATAAATCTGTGACACATCAGAAAATTTATACATATAAGACCAATTAATATTTCTCTTATTGCATCATGACATAGGTGCTCTAAAGTGATATTATTCACAAATGTGCAGGCACTTCAATTAAACATGGTGAAAGATGCGTGCCAAAAAAAAAAAAAAAAATGATTTTTGTTAAAACTAAAGTTGGAAATAAATGAGACCAAAGTCCAATCTCCAGGTAACTGAGTGGAATAGATCAGCAGTTCAGGGGTTAATGCAGATTCATAGTATACACACTTAGATGATTGTTGTATATCTCTTCTGCAAAAGCGGCTCATGAAAAACAAGATATCAACAGGGTTTCATTGCGCCTACTGCACTTTGCATTGGGTCACAACTGCTTTAACTTCCTTGGTGTGTACTACAAACAAATCCAGGGGGCATATGCCTGTCTCCATCTGGGACTGTGGGAAGAGGAAGTGGTCTTCCCTTCATCGGTGTACCGGGACAGAGTTCTTCGCTGGCTTAGGTACATCGATGACGTACTACTACTATGGAAAGGTACGACTGAGCTACTGGAAGAATTCGTACATACACTTAACCAAAATACAAGGAATATCAAATTAACATAGGTGGTAGATATGCACCAAATTTCCTTTTTGGATTTAAAGATTAGGATCGAAAGCGGCCAGTTAGTTACCAACACTTTCCGCAAACCTACAGCGGCCAATACCCTTCTAGATGCCACGAGCCATCACCCTAAACCACTCATCCGAGGAATTCCGACGGGTCAGTTCCTCCGAATAAGATGGAACTGCTCACTGGATACTGAGTATCAAAAAGAAGCTAAGGGACTCTATAAGATATTTAGGGCCCAAAACTATTCACATTCTACCCTCAAGAAATCAAGAAGGAAAGCATCACAAACACAGAGAAAGACCCGGCTACAAAGTAAAACGCGAGCAGAGAAATTGATAGCCTCAAGTGGCTCAATACGGATAATTACCTCATTTGGGAGCCAATGGGAAAAGGTGAGGGCGATTTTAAATAAGCATCGGCACATTCTCACTAGATCTCCGCAAACTAGAGATATAGTAGGCCCTAGACCACTGCTGACGGCTAAGCAAGCTAGGAACCTAGGGGATGAGCTAGTGAAATCCGAATTCACAAGACCTTCAAGAAAGAACTGGCTCACTAACTTGCCCCCTTAAAAGGGATGTATCCTTGTGGTAGATGCCACATCTGCAGATATGTGGACAAGATAGACAGATTCAGTGACAGTGAAGGTAAAAATACTTATAGAATCAACCAGTTTATCAACTGTACAACTGAACTGGTGGTTTACAAGATTATCTGTCCCTGTGAAAAAAATCTATGTAGGAAAGACAAAACGTGCCCTCAAAACCCGGATTGGTGAGCATCTGTCATCTATGTGAGATCCAAAGGATGAATCGCCCCTTGCTCAACATTTTAGAGCCTGTCATCAGGGACAACCGGCCTAAAAGTAAAGGGATTTTATGCCCTGAAACTCTCAAATAGAAGAGGGGATTTTGACAAAGTTTCCTACAAAGAGAAAAGCAGTGGATCTATAAACTAGGGAGTTTGACTCCTAGGGGACTCAACACTGAATTAAACTTGAAAGCATTTTTAGAACCTTAACATTCAAGCAGTAGAGAACCACTTTATGGCAAAGTCTGGTGACACTGTTCAGTGGCACTTTCACTAACTACGAATCTTTCGAGTATTTGGACTCATACCTGACGAAGTCTGGGTTGTGTATACCGTACTGATAGGTTCTTTCAGTTAACAAATAGAGCCCATAACGGTATCACTTTTGCCCTTAGAATTTAAAGTTTGTAATATCTTTCATCCCCTCTTTGGAAGGTGATCTTTTTAGACATTTCCACTATATCATCCACCTAAGGGGGAAGCTTTTGAACAGTGGGCATCTACGGGACATGGACTTACACATGGCACGGTGAGAGAGTCTATTGACTATGGTCTCCCGGAGGGAATATGCTTAAGTGTATGTGCCATGTGTATTCTGTGTCCATATTTGATTCCTCCAACCATTAGCTAGGTACGTCTGCAAAATATTGCCTAGCCCTTCTCTAAATACTCTGTAGTACTTAACCTGTCCTGTTCCCTTGTACGTGCTATATGTCTCTGGAAGGTCTAGGGGCTTTAATGAGTACCCCACGACCGGGATCAATGAACTAGAGATACATGGTTAATTAATGATAACCCAGCACCCCTTACAAGATGATTGGAGGCTGGATCCTCTCTGGTGCTCTATCTTGGGGAGGCTTCGAATTGGATGCTCCCGGGGTCTATCTAAGGGGAGAAAAGAAAATAGGAAATTTATCCCTGAATTTCTACATAACAGTCTTATCATTAGATATACGAAACACCATAGAATGTAGTCACAAATGGTTCCCTTCTTTTCTATTGGAAGCAACAGGTTAAGAACAGTCTGTAGTTAAAACTGCTTTTTCAGGGTTTATGTAGCACATGGACATGAAATGGATGGTCCCCTTATATATAGCTATATATATTCAGTATCATGCCTTTATCCAGTGGGGTCTATTAAAGCTCGTCTCCTACACACTGGCCATGTACCGGCATCTGTAATTATGTAATTACTAATAATATTATCTGTAAATATAGCTGTGCAACATTTATTTAGATTTATGATTGTCCAAACTTATGCTGGTCAGGAGAAACCTATCCAGGAGCTATCTGGGGTCAATCAGGTTACCCAGCTATCAAAGACATCCACCAGCCAAACATGCATATAGGGTTAATTTATTAAACTGACAACGGATGGGGCGGATCTGGATTCCCTGGTGAAATTAATGGAAGATGTGCTGCTGAGCGGTTTCAAAAAATTTTGGCGCGAAGTGCAGAGTGTGCAGCGTGGGACAGCGTGTGTGTGGGAGCTGCGGACCCGACCCCCCCCCCCCCCCGGAGATCGGGAGGCAGCGTCTGAATAGCAGGACAGCCGCTACGGAACAGTGACTGTACCGACAGAGGAGGCGGGCAGCTGGGAGTAGGACAGATGCAGAAAGAGGGCACGCTCAAACCCACCCCACCCGGGACCAAAGGATGAGGCGGGTGGATGGGAGTAGGACAGGCACAGGCAGAGGGCACTCTCAACCCCCCCACCCCCGTGACCGAAGGAGGAGGCGGGGGACTGGGGGATTTAACAGGAGCGGAGTGATGGGAGCGGCTGCAGGAGAGGAGTGACCGAGGGCAGTATCCCAAGAAGTGGATCTGAGGACAGAGGAGGGGGCGGTGGAAGACTGACAAGGAGAGGCAGCGGTGAGTGCAGATCACACTGTGTGATGGAGAAAGGAGGGGGGGAGGCTAAAGGCAGAGACTGACGACCTGCAGTGTCAGATTACAGAGGCTAAGCAGGGAGACACAACTGCTAATAAAAGACTGACTGTGTGAGACCTGAGTGTTGGGAGTACCTGAGTATTGAGAGTAGCTGAGTATTGAGATTACCTGAGTATTGAGAGTGCCTGAGTGCCTGAGTGTTGAGAGTGCCTGAGTGTTGAGAGTGCCTGAGTGTTGAGAGTGCCTGAGTATTGGGAGTACCTGCGTATTGGGAGTGCCTGCGTATTGGGAGTGCCTGAGTATTGGGAGTGCCTGAGTATTGGGGGTGCCTGAGTATTGGGGGTGCCTGAGTATTGGGGGTACCTGAGCATTGGGGGTACCTGAGTGTTGGGGTACCTGAGCGTCGGGAATACCTGGGTATAAGGAGTACCTGAGTGTTGGGAGTACCTGGGCATAAGGAGTACCTGGGCATAAGGAGTACCTGAGTGTTGGGAGCACCTGGGCATAGGGAGTACCTGGGTATAAGGAGTACCCGAGTGTTGGGAGTATTGTGAGTACCAAAATATTAGGTGAATATCTGAGTATAGAGAGTACCGGTGCATAGCAAGTACCAGGGTATCAGGTGAGTACCTGAGTAATATAGTCTGAGTGTTGGGGGTACCCGAGTGTGGCGTGAGTACTAAGTGCTGTGAGACCCTGTGTACTGTGAGTATTAGAGGCAATCAGCCAGCGGTTGTTAATTGGATAGGGCATAATTCCCAGTCCCCACTAAATCAATAGGTACGATGCCCGGCGGGTGTGGAGAAGCGATCTGGTGTACATCTTGTTGCATGTATGCATTCCTTGATCATGCGATTGAGGGTGAATACTGCTGTACAAAATGTAAGAACGTTGTTTCCCTGGGAGCCCAGGTTCTGAATCTAAGGAAGCAACTGTCAACACTGAGATGACTCTCCATACTTAAGGAGAGTTGGGATCGTACTCGGCAGGTGCCGCCAGGGGCCAGCACAGAGGCGGGTGGAGACATAGAGGTGCAGGCACCAGAACAGAGTAGTTGGGTTAAAGTTAGGAAGGATAGAAGGGAAAGAGTTAGGGAGGCCGATCCTGGGCTGGAGCATCCCAATAGGTACACCACGTTGTGTGATGTTGCGGAAACCAGCCAGGAGTCAGCATCGCTGGAGCAGAGTGGCGCCCCTAGCTGCCAGGGGAGTAACTCCTCCAGCGAAGGTGGGGATGAAGTCAGACGGAAGGAAAGACAGAGTGTGGTGGTAGGGGACTCCATTCTTAGGAACACAGAGAGGCCAATCTGTCACAAAGACATGAAGCACCGAACAGTATGCTGTTTACCGGGCGCTCAGGTTCGGGACATCACGGATCGGGTGGACAGATTGCTGGGAGGGGCTGGGGAAGACCCGGCTGTCATGGTGCATGTTGGCACCAATGACAAAGTTAGAGGTAGGTGGAGTGTCCTAAAAAAAGATTTCAGGGACCTAGGAGTAAAATTGAGCCTTTGGACCTCCAAGGTAGTATTCTCAGAAATACTACTGGTACCTTGAGCCACACCTGAGAGGCAGAGGGAGAATAGGGAAGTTAACAAGTGGCTGAGGAGCTGGTGTAGAAAGGAGGGTTTCGGGTTCCTGGAGTACTGGGCCAATTTCTCAATCGAAAGATATCTCGAGTATCGGCTAACTCTTTAACCGGGTCATGAGGTCCTTGGGCTTTGGGAGGAAAGATGTGGTCGAGGAGTCGGT
>BLSH010560242.1:807406-817901 GCA_018402905.1 Glandirana rugosa | reverse complement strand
TGTGGTACCAATATATAAAAAGGACCAAGATATATCCCTAGGAACTACAGACCAGTTAGCTTGACATCAATAATTTGCAAGCTCTTGGAGGGAATAATAAGGGATTATATACATGATTATTGTAACGAGAACGCTATCATTAGTGGTAATCAACATGGTTTCATGAAGAATCATTCTTGCCAAACCAATCTATTAACCTTCTATGAGGAGGTGAGCTGCCACCTAGACAAAGGAAGGCCTGTAGACGTGGTGTATCTGGACTTTGCAAAAGCATTTGATACAGTTCCCCATAAACGTTTACTGTACAAACTAAGATCCCTCAACATGGATCAAAGGGTGAGCACCTGGATTGAAAACTGGCTGCAGGGGAGAGTCCAGAGGGTGGTGATAAATGGGGAATACTCAGAATGGTCTGGTATAGAAAGTGGGGTTCCCCAAGGTTCTGTCCTGGGACCAATCCTTTTCAATTTATTCATAAATTATTTGGAGGACGGGGTGAGGAGCTCAATCTCAATATATACTTGATGATACCAAGATAAGCAGGGCAATAAACTCTCCACAGGATGTGGAAACCTTGCAAGAAGATCTGAATAAATTAATGGGGTGGGCAGACAAATGGCAAATGAGATTCAACGTAGAAAAATGTAAGATAATGCATTTGGGTACCAAGAACAAGAAAGCAAACTACTCACTAGGGGGAGAGCCCCTGGAGGAAATTAGGATGGAAAAAGACCTAGGGGTCCTAGTAGAGAACAGGCTCAGCAGTGGCATGCAATGCCAAGCTGCTGCAAGCAAAGCTAACAAAGTGTTGGCATGCATCAAGAAAGGGATTAACTTCAGGGATAAACCAATAATTCTCCCACTATACAAGTCTCTGGTGAGGCCGCACCTGGAGTATGCTGTCCAGTTCTGGGCACCAGTCCTCAGGAAGGATGTCTAGGTATTGGAAAGGGTTCAGAGAAGGGCCACAAAGCTAATTAAGGGATTGGAAGACCTTAGTTATGGGGAAAGATTACAAGCACTGAACTTATTCTCTCTGGAGAAGAGATGCTTGAGAGGGGATATGATTTTAATGTACAAATACTGTACTGGTGACCCCACTATAGGGACAAAACTATTCAGCGCAAGGGAGTATGCAAGGACATTCACTAAGAATAGAGGAAAGGCGGTTTAACCTTAAAATGCGTAGAGGTTTCTTTACGGTAAGAGCAGTGAGAATGTGGAATTCTCTTCCACAAGCAGTGGTTTCTGCTGGTAGTATAGATAAATTAAAAAAACTACTAGATGCACACCTAAGGGACCACAGCATTGAGGGATATACTATGTAATACTGATATAAAAGCACACACATAGGTTGGACTTGATGGACTTGTGTCTTTTTTCAACCTCACTGAAAACTGTAATGTAATGTAACTATGTGGAGAAAGCCTATATATGAGGCATCATCACCAGTGTGCCCCCCACCCTGATGAAATTCGCATGACAGCGAATGAAACGCGTCTGTGTTTAGCCCCCCTTCACCCCTGTCTACACCCCACGGGTCCCCCTTTCACTAAGGGGGCTATCCGCCGCTAAATGTCAGAGGTGTTCCTGTAAATCTGCAAGCCACATCATCGGTTTGCTTGGAGCCTGCTCCAGTGCTGCACTGATCCGCTTCTGACTGATGTCGGATAGTCTGAGCCTGCATGTGTCACCCGGATCCCGTTTAATGGATTCTCCGGACCCATGAACAGGGGACACCAAAGCCTTGCTCAGCACTCATCTACCTTCTAGCAGACTGGCGGAGTGAGCATTCACTCGCCGCCAAGATACTGAAGACTTCCCTACATCTGACCAAGCCGCACACCACGGAGGCACAGGACGCAGATGGAGCCATCGGCTCTATTCAGCGCACACACCACTACAGGAGGACAGCCGGATCGGTCCTGATTGACCGCACCGAACCGTGAGTTGCATCCCATGATTGAAACTGTCAGTCAATCTTGCTACTGTCAATTGTATTCGCACCCGGTACCTGGTGACATTTTGCTGGTGTCTATGACCCCCTATAGGCATCAAAGGCACCCCCTTGCCTAAATTGACAGTGTGACCCGCATCAGACTGCAACTGACCAAGCTGTCCCACGGACCCTCAGTCCTAAGGAACTATGATCCCACATTACTTTGCTAAATGCTAGTACAGACTGATAGTCAGATTCACTGCACTTCACCTAGCGATCTGTGCTAACCATATTTTTTGAGACTTATGTGGGTGATTTATTCTGAACCAGTTTCCTGATCACAGGAAGACCTGTTATTCGGGTGGTATGACTCTTGTATTTACTTGTATTACACTTTATCCACCCATAATTTTTTGGATGGTCCTGGACCTAGAGGTTCCTTAACCTAAGCACTAGCACTTTACTGAGCAGGTGCAGAGGGACGGATTACCTAGGATTCATGGTCAAGTCCTAAATAGACAATATCTGTATACTGGCATGGTGTGTGTGTGTGTATGACCCTGGGGTGTTGTTTTAACTAGACAATGTTGTCTTTTATCCTGGTTGTCTAAGTGTAATTGGTTTTCACTCAATTTTTGAATTAATAAAATTATATTTTGCAGTATATGCCACTGGATTTACCCAACATTCTCCTATTGGAGTAACGGAACTACCTTCCCGGAAGGGTCTCCCCCCCCCCTTTTTTGTGGTGAATACAAGCAGCAGGGCCTTGCCCTTCCGCAGACTATACAACATCATTCTACTAGAGGGATGGCAGCTTTGTGGGCATCCATGGCAAAGGTCCTGGTGGAGGACATATGCAGGACCGCTAGCTGGAGTTCCTGTGAGACTTTTGCTTGGCACTACAAATTGAATGTAGTCGCCGCTAGTCATTCAGTGTTCGGTGCGGCAGTAGCGTCAGCTTCTTTATTCAATTAAAGTATGGTGAAGCATGGAATTGGGCGATTTGTCATTTCTTTTCCATCCTATATTGGCTTGGGTATATCCCATAGTGTGCTGATGGGAGGACGACTAGGAAAACGGAAAATTGTTATCAATGCTCATCATTATTTTCCTTTCCTGGTCTGTCCTCACATCACCACAACTTTTATTTCCCTCCCTAAGTAGCCTGTCGCCGATAAACAAAAGAACATGAGGGGGAGGGGAGGACTGGGATTTATTGCGCTGGGAGAAGGTGGTCCTAGGGGTTAATCAGGGAGAGTTAACCCATAGTGTGCTGACGTGAGGACAGACCAGGAAAGGAAAATTACCGTGAGTATTGATAACAATTTTCCGTTATTTGGTGTGTTGTATTCTTTATTACTATTTTAGAAATGTGTGTATTATAAAGTAGCCATAATCAAATGGTAGTTTAATTATGCAACTTTGTATTTTATTATTCTCTGTGTATCATCAATATTTTAATAATAGATCGATATATATGGAACGCCACCTCCTATGGTTTAAAATGTTTTCCATTTAAAGGCTACTACCAGAAATTAGAAAGACCAACTAACAGAGTTGAATCCTTTAAAAAAACAATTAATTTATCAGGTAAAAAATTTGTTACTATAGAATATGTGATCTAGAAAATCCATTTCCATTTAGACAGAGTAATCCCGGGAATTTGACTGCAGCAGGTTCACGGGCCAAGTTAGTCAACCGCAGATTATTATCTGCCAAATTTTATAAAAACAAGAATATCTACCAAAAAAGGGATAATTCATTATAGTATTCAATCTAATATGTATATACTCTACAGTAATAGACAAATTTAGAACAACTTTGCAAATATCTTAGTGTCTATGCATATCCCAATCTGACAATTATTTTTGGTGCTTGTAAAGTGACTTATTATAAATAAATATGAATTTATTTACAGAAGTCTCAGTGAATACTTACACCAATCTTATCTTGTATTAAAAAAATCTGCATGGGCAAAATTAACTTAAATTTATTGGGAATAATTTATTGAGTCAGCTCAATTAACTTTTAAAAAGTTATTTTTGTATTGGGGGCACTGTTGTTCATGATTAATTAAACAACCAACTAATTATCATTCAGGCATTCCCTGACAGACCTAATAACAGATGCAGTGAGTTACATGTTGTTCTGGCGCCCAGCACACAGTGTAGTCATGCCATACCAGAAAGTTATTAGCAGTACTTCCCTTTTTGCCAAGGCATCTTATCAAATGGTTTCCAAGTAAGCTATGGGAATTTCACAGATCTCATTTTCATGAGTTCTGTATGCCATCATCAAGACAAGAATGGGCCCAATTAACTGTCAGTTGTTCCCAATGGTATGGGTTCAAGTTACTTTATGTGTCATTGTTTCCACCATCAGTAAAGGAAAATATCTATCAAAATTGCAGAGGGTACGGTTGTTGTCAAAATTTCAAGGGTCTGTTCACGATGCCCTCTTTCTGAGGCAGTTTCAGCTTCACTATGATTTTGGAAAAAGGAACACTAAGTGGAGGCAGGCTGCTTATGTGTATGCATATGTATAATAATAATAATGCACTGGTATTGGTGTTGATATTGCATATATACTGTTAGTTTAGCAGCCTGAATAGGCCCTAGTGTTAATCCCTATATACAACAGCATAAAGGTGTTGGTGATGGGTGTGTATAAGCACTTTGGGAGTGACAGGTGTTCAGTATGTATGAATCCTCTTGCAATTAATGACAGACTTGACATGTACAGAAGCTTTATGGATGTGCATACTAAAGCTGGTCATACATGGATTGAAATTTGGCCATTTTATCAGGGGCTGGCTGAATTTCAATCCATGTATGGGCAGGCTAGTTGTACACAAGTCGATCCATTGATCAACTTGTGTACAAGCAGACTGTCAGTTTTTTCCTGAACAATCAGTGATGCTGGCACTGCTAATCATTTTATTCTTATGGTGGGGAAGGCTCCCTGCTGTCAGAATACAGTATCACATAGAAAGTGTGCATGGGGGAATGAAGTCATTTTCTTTCATTCAATCCTCTGGTTCAATCAAAAAAAAGAAAGATGCATATGGGCTGCCTTACACATAATATAGGCATGCATAACTTTGCATGTAGTTTGTGTGCAGCAAAAGTAATGCGTACGTTTCTAAACACATGGACACGTGTCTATATACATGAAGATGTATGCAGTTGATTTTACTGATATTAAAGAATGTATGCATATCATACCTTTTCTGTCCAGGGAGAATAGCAATGCCTGTGTCATATATGTGTCATATATGCATGTGCTGCTACCAAATAAACCAAGTGCAAATATCTATTGTGCATAACAATTATGCTTTTAAGTGGGATATTTACGCCATTAGAACCTGTGCATATGTTAATAGTCACACTAACCATATACTGTATATATGTTATGGGTGCAAAAAAAGGTAGTGTGCCCTTACAGTATCACAATAAAGGAAACCTACCTCAACAGAATATATGCACAATTACTCCAAAATAGTGCTGTGAAAGCATGAATTAAAAAAACTGTTTATAGTGAAATACATATATGTATTGTAGGTGATTCTGGCTGTTAAAATCAAATTTACACTGCACAACATTGGCTCAGGTAAGGCACAATGCAGCACATAAAAGAACAAGGATTGTAGTTGAACATTTGGTTGTATGCTTACGGTGCACATCCATCTCCAACAGTTTCTGGAAGTACATTCCTGAGAAAGTTGGGGACGTGTTTCTGGCTTGCTGTGTCCTGCATAGTATGGTCATTTACACTGGTCTGTTAATGGATTTGTACCTGGAAGGTCTCAGAAAGCCTGAAGCCAACCAGAATAAACCAGAGACAATGATGTATGGCAGTGCTTCATCAATACTTACTTTTTTTTTTTTTTTTTCCGGATCAGTTCGCTTCCAACTGTCTCCACTTTTGATTTCGCTTTCCAGCTTATCATCGTGGGAATGCTTCACATCATTTACGGATTCCCCAATGCTAGTCCCCTTCCTTCACCCTATGTGGCAAACTTTCCTTTGGCCGCCTATCGTAATTCCCTTGAACCTTTCTTACTCGTTTTTCATCTTAAATTCTCTCTCCACCACTTCAGATTCTCCCTCCCCCCCCCCCCCACCCACCTCTCCCCCCCCTCCCTAGGTTCCGCCAATTATTCTCCTTCACACATTATTTTTATGTAAGTCTTGGAAATTTTGAAACTCGTCCATCTATTCCATTTCTCATTTTCGTCCTCTATCGACTCTTCCTCTCTAATTTTCAGGGACTCCAAATTCCTGATCTCTTCTACTTTTTGACACCATTCTTTCATAGTTGGTATTTGGGGCTTTTGCCAGTACCTGGGGATTAGGCCTTTTGCTGCGTTCAGTAAGTGTGGTATTATTGTCCTCGTGTATTGTGTAATGGAACAATTTGTCCTATGGAAAAGGCAATTCAATGGTTCTCTGGGTATTGCGACTCCCATAATTTCTTTGATCAAGTCCACTACCTCCTTCCAATATTCCTGGATCCCTCTGCACTCCCACCAGATGTGTTTCATTGTCCCCTCAGTTTCACAGCCCCTCCAACACCTTTTTTCCCTTCCTGGTTGGATCTTTGCCTTTCTTTCCGGGGTGAGATACCATCTTGTCAGACATTTATAATTTGTCTCCCAGGTGTTGCTATCTGTTGCAGATTCAAATACCAGTTTTATTATCTTTTTCCATTCATGCTCTCCCAACTGTTGCCCCAACTCCTTTTCCCATTTTTCGAAACATGGCAGTCTTTCTTCACCTCCCATCTCTATCAACATGTTGTATATTTTGGAAATTTCCCCCTTTCTTCTCCCCTCCTTCACTATTTTTTCCAGATCTGTTCTTTCTCTTTCTGTTCTCAGTGGATGTGGTAATAAGTTTACAAATTGTCTTAGTTGTTGATACCGCCATGCATCGATTACATGGAAATGCCCCCGTTCCCTTAACTCTTCTAGTGTTGCTAATTCCCTGCCCTTTAATATATCTTTTAAATTTATTGTGCCCGTTTTAATCCAGTTCCCTGACCATTCTTTTTTCCCCGGTGCAAAATAATTTGTTCCACTCAGTGGTGTGTATGGTGAGTTGAATTCCCATTTCAGTTGGGCTAACAATTTATCCCATTCTTTACATACTATATGTGTCAATTTACTTGTGTCCTCGGCCATTTCTCTGAATTTCCTTGGGATCCATATCTCTTTTCCTAAGTGACACCTACTCAACCTGTTTTCTATTCTCCCCCATTTCTTATCCGTGGGGTTTGTCCACTCTATCACCCGTGCTATTATGTTTGCCGTGTAATATTTTTTTATGTCTGGTACCAATAATCCACCCTTATTCCTCCCTTTACTCAGTGTCGAGAATTTTATCCTTTGTTTTTTATTCCTCCAAATGAATTTATCCATCAGTTTCTTAGTCGGTTGGAAAAACGCCTGTGGTATTTCTATTGGTAGCATTTGGAATTTATATAGAATTTTTGGTTGTATGATCATTTTTATCGTGTTGATCCGGCCGAACCAGGACAATGGTCTGTGTTTTAATTTGTTTAGTTCATCTTTGATTTCATTAATCAGTGGGATGTAGTTAGCTTGGTATATTTTTCCGGGACTTGTTGCTAATATTATCCCCAGGTACCTCATTCCCTTATTTACCCATTTAACCACTTGCCGACCGCCAACCGCAGGTTGACGGCGACAAGGTGGTTCGTTATCGCAAATCGCCGTCATACGACGGCGGCTGCGATAACGCTCACTGTGTTCGGGGAGGGCCAGGGAGCGGGTGCGGCGGCTTCGATTGCCGCCGGCCACCCGCGATGGCCCCCCCGGAGCGAGTGAGCGGAGGTCCGTGTATGTAAACACGGACCTCCGCTCTGTGTGAGGGGGAAGGGCTGTGATCACAGCCTTCCTTTACGTGAAGGCTGTGATAACTTCCCTTCCCCTGTTAGGGCATCCCCCATACAGTTAGAACACGCCCAGGGAACATAGTTAACCCTTAGCGCGCCCCCTGCAGGTTAACCCCTTCACTGCCAATGGCATTTACACAGTAATCAGTGCATTTTTATAGCACTGATCGCTGTATAAATGCCAATGGTCCCAAAAAAGTGTCAAAATGGTCCGACATGTCCGCTGAAATATCGCAGTACCGCAAAAAATCGCAGATCGCCGCCATTTTTAGTAAAAAAAAAAAAATAATAAAAACCCCAAAAATAAATTCTCATCATCCGTAAACGCGGCCACTTTTGCGCAAACCAATCAATAAACGCCGATTGCGATTTTTTTTATCGCAAATATGAGGAAGAATATAAATCGGCCAAAAACGGTGAAAAAAAATGTTTTTTTATATTTTTTTTTTGGATTTGTATTTTAGCAAAAAGTAAGAAATTTGGGTTTTTTTGCAAAATTGTCGCTCTTCTTTTGTTTATAGCGGCGATCAGAAATGACGCAGAGGTGATCAAATACCACCAAAAGAAAGCTCTATTTGTGGGAAAAAAAGGACACAAATTTCGTTTGGGTACAACGCTGCACGACCGCGCAGTTTTCAGTTAAAGCGACGAAGCGCCGAATCGCAAAAAGGGCTCCGGTCCTAAAGCTGGAAATCCTTCCGGGGCTGAAGTGGTTAAAGGGGTACTCTCTTTGGAGTTCCGTCCTTTCTCTTTTCCCAATATTTATACCCAGAATCTCTGATTTATCAATATTAATTTTAAAGTTTGATATCTCTCCAAAGTTCTTGATTTCCTCCATTACTTTTGGGAGTGTTACTTTTGGTGCGTTTATATATATAGTAGCGTGTCATCGGCATAGGCCGCGATCTTGTGTTCTTCTTCTGCTATATGGAATCCTCTTATCTCCTGATCGTTTCTTAGTACCGCCAACAGAGGTTCTAGGTATACTATGAACAGTAGAGGGGACAGTGGGCATCCCTGGCGTGTGCCGTTTTCTAGTTCGAATGTCGAAGACAATTTCCCATTTACTTTAACTCTTGCTTTTGGCTTATGGTACAATGCCTTGATCCATTGCACCATTCTTTCCCCTACTCCAATTTTCTCTATTGTTTTAAAAAGGAACCCCCAGTCTACTCTGTCAAAAGCCTTTTCGGCATCTATCGACAGTAGCAGACCGGGGGTCCCTTCCTTTTTTAATTTTTGTATTAGAAGGAGGGTCCTGATTCCATTATCTTTCCCCTCCCTTCCCGGTACAAAATCTACTTGGTCACTATTAATTATTCCTCTTATTATTCTCTTTATTCTTGTTGCTAATATTTTTGAGAATAGTTTTATATCTGAGTTTATTAATGATATTGGCCTGTAGCTTGAGCATGTTGTTTTATCTTTCCCCTCCTTCGGAATGAGTGATATCGTTGCCGACAGTGCCTCCTCCCTTATTTCCCACACGTCCCCTATCCCGTTCATATATTCACACATTTTGGGTACTAAAATATCTTTACATTTTTTATAATACATCACGGGGAACCTGTCGGGTCCCGGGCTTTTCCCTGGTGTGGTGTTTTTCAATGCCATGTCTATCTCTTCCGTTGTTATTGGTGCTTCCATTTCTATTACTTGTTCTTTTGCTATCTTAGGTAGTTTTGCTTTTTTCAGGAAGTTCTCCATTTTTTCCTCTTATTCTGTCTTCCCCTTTGTTGTCCTTGCTTTTAATTGCATATAATGCTTCGTAATATTTTTGAAATTCCTCTGCTATTTCCGTTGTCTTATAGACCATTTTCCCTGTTTTTGTCTGAATTTTTTCAATATAATTTGAGGCTTTTTTTTTTCTAGCATCCTGGCTAGGTTCTTCCCGATTTTATTCCCCCCGATGTATCTTTCTTTTTTTATTCTGTTAAATGTTTTCCTAGTTTCTTGTTCTGTCAACTCCTTGAGCTCATCTCTTTTTACTACCAGTGTTTGTAGTATCTCTTGCGCGCCGTATCTCTTATGTTTTTGTTCTAATTCGTATATTTGACTTATTTCTTTTCTCTTCTCTTTTCTTTCTTGTTTTTCCCTTGCGCCCATAGAGATCAAGATCATTCGGATATAGGCCTTGTGTGCCTCCCACATAGTTGGTATTGATACCTCCCCTGTGTTGTTTACTTCAAAGAATTTCCTTATTTCCCCTTCCAGTTTTTCCTCTTTATCTTTTCCCCTTAGTAATTCTTCATTTAGCCTCCACTCGCTCCTACCCTTCCTTTCTGGTCCTTTCATTTCCAGTATCACACTCACCGGGGCATGATCTGATAGGTTTGTAACCTTTCGCACCGGTTTTGTTTGTATCTTTATCGCTGTGATAGTCTAGTACGGGGCCACTCACACTATGACCTTTACTTTCCTGGTCTTTCCTTCCCATCCTCGCTCACCTCCGATTTACTTCTTAATGATTCCCCTTTTCTATTTCTCCTTTTTGACCTTCCCCTTTATTCCTTTAAGAAACTTCATTTGTTGTGTCCCCTCCATAGTTATGGTTGATACACCCTCCGTGTGTTCCGGATATAGGCTTACTAGAACTAGAGATACCCGCGTTCCCTTTTTGTTCTTTCTTTTCTCTTC
>BLSH010560242.1:782609-796501 GCA_018402905.1 Glandirana rugosa | reverse complement strand
CAAAGATTGACGCGTTTCACAAACTACATGTTCGCTTAGTCATAACCTACCAGATTTCAAGTACAAAGATTCTTAAATTAACAGATCTCACAGGTGTAACTACTTAGTATCTGGTGGTGCCAATTAACCCTCCATCCATAGACACTCCCAAAAGAGTTTGGAAATGAACTAGGGATATATTAAAAATTGATGTGCAAAAAACAAAACGTGAATTTAAATATATTTATTATATATAAAAACAATATTTTTTGTTGTATACACACAAATCCCACAGGAGAGTAACAAGACATCGCTAATGGTTCATAAAAGTTATTATGCAACATAATGGTATAATATAATATAAAACTTGGCAGTAAATGAATCCATTACATTGAACCAGAAAAACAACATAATGTTGTAAGATTGCATAGTGAATGGGGGTACAATCAATCAAATTTTAAATGCCATATAAAATGTTAATTACAAAAATAGTAATCAAATATATGTATCTCTAATAATGAAAAAATAGGCAAGCCCCCCATGAACTTTTCAATGAAAACGACCAGAAAACAACCTAACTAGCATCTCAAAAAAGAAAGAGAGAATTAAAAGAGAGGTTAATTGGCACCACCAGATACTAAGTAGTTACACCTGTGAGATCTGTTATTTAAGAATCTTTGTACTTGAAATCTGGTAGGTTATGACTAAGCGAACATGTAGTTTGTGAATTGCGTCAATCTTCGCCAGTCCGCTGTTTGATGTCTGCACTTTTTCTGTAAATATTTCTCATCACTGGGTGGATTTATAATAAATCAGTTATTGTATTCAGCTTAAGCTGTGTGCGATCAACTTCCTTTGCTCTACTGTTCTATGCGCCCATTACAGGCATACCAAGGGGTACCCCCAGGCACGATATTTAAAGGAATATTTCATTTTTATTGTTACACTTTAAGCATTATTAAAATCACTGCTCCTGAAAAAAAAAATGTAAAGAACTTTTTTTTTGCATTGATACATGTCCCATAGGGCAGGACCCAGGTCCCCATACACTTTTTATGTCAATAACTTGAATATAAGCCTTTAGGCCCCTTTCAACCTGGGGAGTTATTACAGAAGTATAGAGCTAAAATTACTGCTGCAATAATGCTTTAATAATTATTTTCATGCATCTCAATGGATGCTTTCTGATTGAGGGGTTGCGCTAGCGCGGCGCTAAAGAAATTCATGCAAGCATGATTTTTCAGGAATGTGGGGAGCGGTGTATACACCGCTCCTCCACCGCCCTGCCATTAGATTAAATGGGCAGCGCTCCTGTAGTGGTTGTACACCACTTCGGGAGCGCCAGCACTTTTAACCCCTGTTTAACCCCTTGTGGGGGGGGGTTAAAAGTGCCATGCTGCCTCCCGAATAGCGGCGCCATAGCGCTGCTATTACAGCGGTAGATCGCCGCTAAATTAGCAGCGGTTTACCGCTGAAGCTCGGGCGGTCCCAGTGTGAAAGGGGCCTAAAAGTGAGCACTTTAGATTTTTCATGTTCTTGTCCCATTGACTTTAATAGGGTTTGCGTGTTCGCACAAATTATTTGGCCGTTCGCAAGTTCTGGTGTGAACCGAACCAGGGGTGTTCGGCCCATCCCTATTAGTCAAAGATGGCAAAATCTTTATTAATCACAGGGCCAACAAACATGCCAGCATCCCTTACCATAGACTGGCTGCACTGCCTCATTACAACATCATGTGCATCATTCTATGGCCATGCCTGTCTGAAAAAGTTGAAAGTATCAGATTGTTTTTTGAACAAAATGGCTGGATTTAATAACTCCCTGTGTCCACACTGCACCTAACCATTTATTGCACATATCTGAAACCACCCAGAACAGCTTGTCCATAAAGGTTGGCATTCAGAATCATCACTATACAGTCACAGGAAAAGTGTAGCCTCATATCTGTGCAAATGGATGGCCTTGGTTGGAAATAGCCATGCAAATATCTGCATCAACCAATGAGTTCTAATTTTGCATTCTGTCTGGACACCTTCCTAAGGGAAACATGTTATGAAATTGTCACATACACCACATCAATCATAGCCATCCATTGTTTCCAAGCACAATGCTATACAACAGCAAAGACTGTACAGTGAAGATTTTTACTCTCACCCCTCATGGGCTGGTTGGTATAGGCTGTGGATTCAGTGTAATATACAGCTAGGTGCAGTGGGGACTGGAGGAAAAAGGAGCCTAAGTTGATACATTTTCACCTAGTAATTTTTCTGAAAAAATAAACTGACCTTTAATGCAAACAACCAAATATACTGTATATACCTTTAATCGCTTAAAGACCACCCACCGCATATAAATTGCAGCAGGGCGGCTTTATTGCACGAAACAACGTACCTGTATGTTGTTTCCTGCAATAGATACTGTGGGCGCGCAAGCACCACTAAAGTCGGAGGTGATGCGTGTGCCTGCCACACCTAATGTCCGCTGGCCAACCACAATCACTCCACAGACAGGTAGAATGAGGATCTGCCTATGTAAACAAGACAGATCCCTGTTCTGACAGGGGAGAAAATGGAGATTTGCTGTTCCTAGTGATTAGGAACAGTAATCTCTGTGTTGTTCCCGTCAGTACTTCCCCCACACCGTAAGAAAGCACGAACAGGGAACACATTTAACCCTTTGATTACCCCTGGTGTTAACTCCTTTCCTGCCAGTGCCATTTATACAGTTATCAATGCATTTTTTTAGCACTGATCACTGTATTGGTGTCACTGGTCCCCAAAAAGTGTCACAATCGCTGTCATTACTGGTAAAAACCATAAAAAAAAAAAGTAAAATCCATAAATCTGTCCTGTAATTTATAGACACTATAAATTTTGCGCAAATCAATCAATATACGCTTATTGGGACTTTTTTACTAAAAATGTGTAGAAAATACATATTGGCCTAAATTGATGAAGACATTTGTTGGGTTACATTTTTATGGATATGTGTTATAGCAGAAAGTATGAAAAAAAATATTTTTTTCAAAATTGTTGGCTTTTTTTGTTTATAGCGCAAAAAATAAAAAACGTAGTGGTGATCAAACGCCACCAAAAGAAAGCTCTATTTGTGGGGAAAAAAGGACATCAATTTTATCTGGGTACATCATTGATCAACCGCGTAATTGTCAGTTAAATTAATGCAGTGCCGTATTGGAAAAATTGGGCTGGTCATTAAGGGGGTAAATCCTTTCGGGGCTGAAGAACAACACCTATAATCAATAAAAATACTTACTGTGCAAACAAATAACCCACACCTATGTGTGTATGTAGTGCTGGGAGGACTTACAGACCTTTTAGACAATATGCAAAGCACATGCAACTTTCTCAAATAAGAGTTACATAAGCACATTATATCAAGGCATTTTGTAAACGTTGCTCAAGAAAATATGTCTTTCTGAATTATGGTTTAGTACATCTCTCAGGAACTAAAATCTTTCGAATTTCAGAATTTTTGCCTTTAATGTCTATGACAACTTTGATATGAGCTGGGAGATGTAGCTCTCACATGTCCACATTTTTGTATATAGCCTGTGCAGAGCGCATTGGTTTTAGGGGTAACTTATACTCATCTACTATATGTAAAATGAACAAAACCAAAAGAGGGGTTATATACAAAACTACATTTAAAAGAGAGACATATACTGTATGGTAAGTGGTATAGTGGCACTGTAGCAAGCATACACATCAATTACAGCAGAAATTCTTGTTCCTGTGTACTAAATTGAACTATGTGACATGCAAAGTGGAAGTGCAAACATGTAGCGTTGAAGGGGTAGTGTTTCCTTTTGAAAATAATCAAATGGCTGGATTAGATTCACATATAGCATGTACAGTATGCAACATTGCCCCCTTGAGGGCTGCTTAGAATTACCTGTTCCTCTGCACCGTCCTGACCTTGTGAGCCCTCTAACACACCTGACACTCTGGGTTCAGACATGCCCTGTAGCTATTCAACATGCATGATAAAATACCAGAACCCAGAACCCGAACCTGGACTTTTACTGAAACTTTCGGGTTCAGGACACGGACACCCGAAAGTTCGGTACGGACCCGAATTTTACAGTTCGGGTTCGCTCAACTCTAATTGTGATCAGTTACAGTGCCTTTAAAAAGTGTTCATACCCCTTGAAATTTTACACATTTTGTCATGTCACACTTAAAAACATAAATTTATTTTATTGGGATTTTATGTGATAGACCAACACAAAGTGGCACATAATTGTGTAATGGAAGAAAAATGATAAATGGTTTTCAACATTTTTTACAAATAAATATGTGAAAAGTGTGACGTGCATTTGTATTCAGCCCCCCTGAGACAATACTTTGTAGAACCACATTTTGCTGCAATTACGACTGCAAGTCTTATTGGGGATGTCTCTACCAGCTTTGCACATCTAGAGAAAATTTTGCCCATTCTTCTTGTGAAATAGCTCAAGCTCTGTCAGATTGAAAGGAGTGCGTCTGTGAACAGCCGTTTTCAAGTCTTGTCACAGATTCTCAATTGAATTTAGGTGTGGACTTTGACTGGGCCATTCTAACACATGAATATGCTTTGATCTAAACCATTCCATTGTAGCTCTGGCTGTATGTTTAGGGTCACTTTCCTGCTAGAAGGTGAACCTCCGCCCCATTCTCAAGTCTTTTGCAGACTCTAGCAGGTTTGCTTCTAAGATTGCCCTGTATTTGGCTCCATCCAACTTCCCATAAACTCTGACCAGCTTCCTTGTCCCTGCTGAAGAAAAGCATCCCCACAACATGATGCTGCCACCACCATGTTTCACAGTGGAGATGGTATGTTCAGGGTGATGTGCAGTGTTAGTTTTCCACCACACATAGCATTTTGCTTTTAGGCCAAGAAGTTCAATTTTGGTCTCATCTGACCAAAGCATCTACTTCCACTTGTTTGCTGTGTCCCCCCATAGGACTTCTCACAAACTGCAAATGAGACTTCTCATGGATTTCTTTCAACAATGGCTTTCTTCTTGCCACTCTTCCATAGAGGCCAGATTTGTGACTTGCACGACTAATAGTTGCTCTGTGGACAGAATCCCCCCCCACCCCGAGCTGCGGCTCTCTGCTGCTCCTCCAGAGTTACCATGGGCCACTGCCTCTCTGATTAATGCTCTCCTTGCCTGGTCTGTCAGTTTAGGTGGGCGGCCATGTCTTGGTAGGTTTGCAGTTGTGCCATATTCTTTCCATTTTCAGATGATGGATTGAACAGTGCTGTGCGAGATGTTCAAAACTTGGGATTTTTTTTATAACCTAACCCTGCTTTAAACTTCTCCACAACTTTATTCTTGACCTGTCTGGTGTGTTCCTTGGCCTTCATGATGCTGTTCTTTCAGTAAGGTTCTCTAACAAACCTCTGAGGGCTTCAGAGAACAGCTGTATTAATACTGAGATTAAAGTACACACAGGTGGACTCTATTTACTGTTTTTGGTTTGGAGTATCAGAATAAAGGGGGCCGAATACAAATTCACACCACACTTTTCAGATATTTATTTGTAAAACATTTTGAAAGCCATTTATTATTTTCATTCTACTTCACAATTAGGCCTCATTTACACTGCTGCTGGTAAACGGACGTTTAGAGGCATTTGGACATTTTTTTCAGCTGCCCCTGAACTTTCCTCTATGTTATCTTATCAGTACATTTACACAGGGTTGTTTAAGGTCATTTCCAGGCAGTTGAGTTTAAAGGCTTTTTTGGAACGCAAAAAAATGGGTTCAGACGCCAGTTCAGAGGCATTTGAAATGCCAAACAGCTTGTAAATGCAGCTAAATGCGCTTAAACGCGGTAACTCACGTCTAGGACCGTTTTGTTTATAGGCATTTCCATTTAAAAATACATTTTTTTTAAACGCTCCAAGATGTAATGCGGCATGCAAAGCACGGCAAAATGGCTGTTTAAGACGCCAGCTTCTAGCTGTCAAAAAAAATCGTTCAGGGGAGGTTGAAATAGCATCCCGTGTAAATGGAGCCTTATGTGCCACTTTGTGTTGGTCTGTCACATAAAATCCCAATAAAATACATTTATGTTTTTGGTTGTGACGTGACAAAATGTGGAAAATTTCAAGGGGTATCAATACCTTTTCAAGGCACTGTATATGGTAAACACAAGCACATTATATAAAATGATGTCTCAGGTAAATCTTGCATTGGCTTTTGTAAAGTTGCAACATAAAATTAATTCTTATGGGATATGGAACATACATAGTGGATTTATGGCTAAATATATTCAGGATTCTGTCATGGAGATGTACACAGCCTCATATGATTAATAATCCGCAACTATTGTTATACATTTTTGTTCCTTGCCATGTGCAGTTTGTATAGAAAAGGATCACCCCTTGTTAAAATAAAATTAAAATAATCAATTACATTTTGTTGCTTTGCAGCTTGCAGTCTTATAGTCATTCCACAGATTCACCTTTTTCTCCTTCAACCACTGTGTGGTCATTTTTGCTGTGTGCTTTGAGTCATTGTCATGTTGGAAGGTAAGTAAACCTTGATTTTCTGTTTTTTTTGCAGTAATATGGTTTTGATTGGGGGGGGGGGGGGTGGAAATGTGTATGTTTGGGTAGTTATGCATTGATATGTGTTTACTATACCTTTTTCCCCTCTTGCTTATTGCTCAGTTAAATGCCGCTTTTTGTCTAGATTGTTAAGATCTTGTCCTAATGGGATAGACACATATTTCATATAAGCTGGAATGCCGGAAGCTTAATCAGTAGATAGCCACTATATGAATTTTTTGTGGCTTTCTCCTGCATGGAACTGTTTTTTTTTATTTTTCTCTTTTCTTGTTTGTTCTAGCAGATGCCATGTCTGTTTGTGATTAGACATCTGTTTCTGTAAATTTAGTGTCTGGTGTTTTTTTTTTTTTTTCTTCTTCTTCTTTTCCTTTTGGGTTTGGAGCATTTTGTCAATATTTAGCAATATATTGCTTGGGATGTACTGGGATAAGTTTAGTAGTGCAGATGGGTCGGTTGGCAGATTTACTGCTTATTTTTAAATATGGTTAATCAATTTATACGTGTGTTTTTCATGGAATGTTAGGGGTTTGAACAATGGTGTAAAAAGGCAATCTGTTTTGTATTATATTACCTCTTTTCGGCCTTCCCTGATCTGCTTGCAGGAGACACAAGCTACATGTGACACTACTAGATTTTTGAAACGTTGCTTTGTCCATCTAGCGCTACCCCCACAGGAGCCGCTTAAGTATGTTCAGTCCGCTACTCTGCCTCTCAACTCAAATAACAGCCTCAGTCCCCTCTGGCACACCTGGCAATAGTGTGAGTGCAAGGATCAATGAGAAACACACATGCTATTATAAAACACAGAAATTGTCTTTACTGTAGTATTTCTGTGGAATAACCATTTGCAATATGTTCAAGCAATATAACAGAAGAACATTAACTGAAGTTATGAGCAATATAGCTCAATAGTACAATTATGCTGCTTTCAGGGGCTTCAGAACCTTAGAATGACCCCAAGAGCAAAGCAAACCCTTTAATAACAATCCAGGCAGGAGGAGAGTAGAAGACTGACCCTCTCTATGTCAGATCCCTCTCTTCTGTCTCCTGGCACCACAGGCCCAATAATAAATAGGGATGGGTGAACACTCCACGGTTCAGTTCTCACCAAAACATACAAACAGGCAAAAAAATGTGTGCGAACATTCGAACACCATTAAAGTCTATGGGACCCGAACATGAAAAATCAAAAGTGCTCATTTTAAAGGTTTACATGCAAGTTATTGCCCTAAAAAGTGTATGGGGACCCGGGTCCTGTCCTAGGGGACATGTATCAATGCAAAAAAAGTTTTTAAATCAATAGTTTTTCAGGAGCAGTGATTTTAATAATGCTTAAAGTGAAACAATAAAAATGAAATATTCCTTTAAATAATGTGCCTGGGGGGTCCCTTAGTCTGCCTGTAAAAGGGTGCATCTTTGATTTTTAGAACATAGTCAGCGCAAAATGACATTTGTGAAGGAAAATTTGTAATTTATTATCGCGGCTGTAATGTATTGCCAGCTCCCGGCAATATACAGAAGAATCACTGAAAAAAATTGCGTAGGGTCCTCCCCAGTCCATACCAGACCCCTAAAATCCAAACTAGACCCTTATCCGAGCATGCAACCTGACCGGCCAGGCTACATGCCCTCAACATGGGGAGTATGGGTGCTTCGGGGCAGGGGGGGCTCTGCACCCCTCACCCCAAAGCACCTTGTCCCCATATTGATGGAGACAAGAGCCTCTTCCCCACAACCCTGGGCTGTGGTTGTGGTGGTTTGCGGGCGGGGGGCTTATCGGAATCTGGAAGCCCCCTTTATTAAGGATGCCCCCATTTACCGACCCCCCCCATGTGAATTAGTATCGGATACATCGTACCCCTACTACTTCAAAAGTGTCAAAAAAAGAAAAAAAAAACACAGGAGACAATTAGGGACAAGTCCTTTATTAAAAAAGAAAAATAAGTGTCCCCGTTGTAATCCATCGTCAATCACGGCACGCAACGGACCCATAGGAGGGCTCCCTATGGCTGAGCTCAGTTTGTTGTGACAGTTTATTTATATAGCAGGGCGGGGTGACGTACGCGCGTGAGTTGCCCCCTCAGACGTCACAAGAGGCGAGGTTGCTCGCTTATGTCACTGGATGGCCCTGTCCTGCCATATAAATGAACTGTCAGAGCAAAAAGCGGGCAATGCATTATGGGTAGAGTTGAGCGAACACCTGGACGTTCGGGTTCTGTGGGTCCGAATGAACTTTGGGAAAAAGTCCGGGTTCGGCACCGAACGTTGCCCGAACGTTATCCCGGACCACGAACCCCATTGAAGTCAATAGGGACTGGAAATTTTAGGCACAAAAATGGCTGTAACAAAGTCCTGGCAAGTGCTAGAGGGCTGCAAAAGGAAGTAAAATGGGGGTAAGAGTGGGGCAAGTGCCCAACAAAAAAATGGGGATAGGGAAAATAAATTAAAATCAAATAAACTAGGAGATGATTTTTGAACAATAATGTGTCACTTACAGCTGCAGCTAGAACCTCTCCCTTTAGAACTAGGAGATGATTTTTGAACAATAATCTGTCCCTCTAAGCAGAAGCCTCTACCTAGTGCAGTCAGATCGCTCAAAGCAGCAATATGTGAAATCTCAAATTACTCCCACAATCTGATCGTTGTGTACGATCCCACAATCTGATCGTTGTGTACGATTGTAGCGATCGTTGTGTTATGCAGAGTTTGATCTGCAATCTGTCACTCAAAGCAGCAGTATGTGAAATCTCAAATTTCTGCAATCTGTCCATCAGAGCAACAGTAGTAGTAATCTCAGGATGCAGGATCAGATGTTAAAATGTCTGCAATCTGTCCCTCCCAAAAACGCAGGCAGCATCCTCTCCCTACACTAACCCAAGAGCATATGACATGCAGCACTGTGACTCCAGCCTCATATAGAAGCTGGGTCACATGATGCACTGGCCAATCACAGCCATGCCATTAGTAGGCATGGCTGTGATGGCTTCTAAGGGCAAACCAGTGAAACGCTTGTTGATTGGCTGCCCTGCAGCTATTCAACATGTGTGATCAACTACCAGATCCCAGAACCCGAACGTTTTTTGAAACGTCCATGTTCGGGTCCCGGACACCCCAAAGTTCGGTACCGACCCGAACGTTACAGTCCGGGTTTGCTCAACCCTAATTATGAGGCATTCCGCAGCGGCGAAGTCGCTGCAAACGTACCATAATGTTCTAAATTCGACTTACGTTTGACTCGAACCGCGGGCCCATCCCATCCCATCGCATCCAATAATAAACATTGTATTCAAATCAACAGTCAATATCTTAGCTTCCCAGATAGGCTGTCCCACACACCCACTGCAGATACAGAGCCCTGGATATATGAATGCGAGGCTGAATGGTAGTATTAACTTCAGTTTTTTTTTAAGTTAAATACGTTTTGGCTAGAGTTGAGTGAACCTGAACTGTAAAGTTCGGATCTGTACCGGATCAGAACCCGGACATTTAAAAAAAAAAGTTTGGGTTCGGGTTCTGCGTTGGGTTATTTGATCCCTTCTGTTGAATAGCTGCAGGGCAGCCAATCAACAAGCGTTCACTGGTTTGCCCTTAGAAGCCATCACAGCCATGCCTACTAATGGCATGGCTGTGATTGGCCAGTGCATCATGTGACCCAGCCTCTTTAAAAGCTGGAGTCACTTAGTGCTGCATGTCACATGCTCTCTGGCTAGTATAGGGAGAGGATGCTGCCGGCGCTGTGAGGGACAGATTTCAGATATAATAACATCTCATCCTGCATTACAGAATGATCTGATTGTGGTCTAGGTAGAGATTACTACTACTACTGCTTTTAGGGACAGATTGCAGATCTAATAACATCTCATCCTGCATTACAGAATGATCTGACTGGACTAGGTAGAGTCTACTGCTTAGACGGACAGATTATTGTTCTAAAATCATCTTCTAGTTCTATAGGTTCAGGTTCCTGCTGTTGCTGTAAGGGACAGATTATTGTTCTAAAATCATCGCCTACTCCTATAGGGTCAGGTTCCTGCTGTTGCTGTAAGGGACAGATTATTGTTCTAAAATCATTTTACTTCCTTTTTCAGCCCTCTAGCACTTTCCAGGACTTTTTTGCAGTCATTTTTGTGCCGAAAAGTTCGGGTCCCCATTGATTTCAATGGGGTTTGGGGTAAAGTTTGGGTTAAGTTCGATACCGAACCCAAACTTTTTTGCGAAGTTCGGCCGAACCCACCGAACCCGAACATCCAGGTGTTGTGTGAGTACACCCTTAAGTAAAAATGTCCAAACTGGGCCCAATTAGCCATTTTCCCTTCCGGTGTCATGTGACTTGTTAGTGTTACAAGGTCTCAGGTGTGAATGGGGAGCAGGTGTGTTAAATTTGATGTTATCGCTCTCACTTTCTCAGACTAGTCACTGGAACATGGCACCTCATGGCAAAGAACTCTCTGAGGATTTGAAAGAAAGAATTGTTGCTCTACATAAAGATGTCCTAGGCTATAAGAAGATTGCCAAGACTCTGTAACTGAGCTGCAGCATGGTGGTCAAGACCATACAGCAGTTTAACAGGACAGGTTCCACTCAGAACAGGCCTCGTCATGGTTGACCAAAAAAGTTGAGTGCATGTGCTTAGCGTCATATCCAGAGGTTACCTTTGGGAAATAGATGTGTGAGTGCTGCCAGCATTGCTGTAGAGGTTGAAGGGGTGGGAGTCAGCCTGTCATTGCTTAGACCATATGCCGCACACTGCATCAAATTGGTCTGCATAGCTGTCGTCCCAGAAGGAAGCCTCTTCTAAAAGATGATGCACAAGAAAGCCCGCAACAGTTTGCTGAAGACAAGCTGGCTAAGGACATGGGTTACTGGAACCATGTTTTGTGGTCTGATGAGACCAAGATAAACTTATTTGGTTTGGATGATGTCAAGTGTGTGTGATGGGAACCAGCTGAGGAGTACAAAGTCAAGTGTGTCTGGCCTACAGTCAAGCATGGTGGTGGGAGTGTCATGGTTTTGGGCTGCATGACTGCTGCCGGCACTGGGGAGCTACAGTTCATTGAGGGAACCATGAATGCCAACATGTACTGTGACATACTCATGCAGAGCATGATCCCCTGCCTTTGAAGACTGAGCCACAGGGCAGTATTCCAACATGATAACAACCCCAAACACACCCCCATGATGACCACTGCCTTGCTAAAGAAGCTGAGGGTAAAGGTGATGGACTGGACAAGAATGTCTCCAGACATAAATCCTATTGAGCATCTGTGGGGCATCCTCAAACGGAAGGTGGAGGAGCGCAAGGTCTGCCAGTTCTGTGATGTCGTCATGGAGAGTGGAAGAGGACTCCAGTGGCAACCTGTGAAGCTCTCCGTGCCCATGCCCAAGAGGGTTAAGGCAGTGCTGGAAAATAATGGTGGCCACACAAAATATTGACACTTTGGGCCTGATTTGGACATTTTCATTTAAGGGTGTACTCACTTTTGTTGCCAGCAGTTTAGACGTTAATGGCTGTGTGTTGAGTTATTTTAAGGGGACAGCAAATTTACACTGTTATAAAAGCTGTACACTCACTACTTTACATTGTAGCAAAGTGTAATTTCTTCAGTGTTATCACATAAAAATATATAATAAAATATTTACAAAAATGTGAGGGTTGTACTCACTTTTGTGAGATACTGTATATATTACCTGCTAAAGAAGGACCTGTGCACAGGATTTTGTAATGCACTAAGAAGACTTAGTCTGTGCTGACAAAAGAAGGATAGAAACAACTGAGTATACTTAAAGGTAGGTTTCAGTCTGCTCACCACCCTCGATCAGCCGATCACAGATACGGTCCGGATGCTCAGGCTTTGCTGATGACGCTAGAACTGATGATGTCTGCTTGCTCTTTGCTTTTGGAAAAAGGGCTTCTACTACACTCCATGCAGCTCTCTCTATCTCTGGATCGATCGATGCAGCTGCTGCTGTGTCTGCTGCTGCTCCAGGGATGGACTCAGATGTCTGTTAGCTGGCTCTGCAGATCACCCACTGGATTACTGTAGCAATTCAGCTGGCTGGATCGCTGGAAGTAGGCCTCAGGCTGCAGCCCCACTGTGAAGGACACATGGGGTCCTTACTGATGGACCACCCCATCTCAAGAGAGTGAAGCAAATTCCTCCCTTCACTTAAATAGGTCTCCCTCAAAGCATCATTCCTCTAAGGAGCTTTTCCTGAAGGACAGCACACTGGGAAATAGAATCTTTCCACTACAGAGTCCAAGGACAGATTTCCTCTGTAGCACAACAAATCCCATCAAACACTGCTGCTCCCACAAATCCTTGTTGCTGCTGTAAAATACTCCCACATTGGCTGTTGTCACTGTTCCTCCTCCATATGCTCAAGAAACACAGGAGACTAGCAATGTGTAACCTGATACCAATGTGTCTCTATGTCTCTCTACATAGCTTACATTGAGTTCAGTCTGTGTAACAAGAAGGAGGGGGAGAAACCCCCTTGCAGGGACTGACAAGTGATGTCTCCCTTCTAAGAGAACCTGTGCATTTGCTGCGGCCACTTAGCAAAAGCCGCAGAAATAGCAGGGCGCCAGCTACATCCAAGTTTATCATTCTGTCTATACCTCCCATTCAAGGGGAGTCTCTGTTTTAGTCTGTACAGGTATGTTGTTCTCCTGCAGTAGGATCATGGTGAATGAGAATTGCAAATACGTTTTCTTGCATTGTAAAATGTATGATCTTGATTTGATACTTGTTGCAAAAGCTTCTGATTAGAGTTGAGTGAACCCGAACTGTAAAGTTCGGGTCCATACCGAACTTTCGGGTGTCCGTGTCCCAAACCCGAACATTTGAGAAAAAGTTCGGGTTCTGAGTTCTGGTATTTTATCACGCATGTTGAATAGCTGCAGGGCAGGCAATCAACAAGTGTTTCACTGGTTTTCTCTAGAAGCCATCACAGCCATGCCTACTAATGGCATGTCTGTGATTGGCCAGTGCATCATGTGACCCAGCCTCTATATGAGTCTGGAGTCACAGTGCTGCATGTCACATGCTCTCAGGTTAGTGTAGGGAGAGGATGCTGCCGGCGTTGTGAGGGACAGATTGTGAGGGACAGATTGCAGATCTAATAACTAGGTAGAGATTACTACTACTGCTGTGAGGGACAGATTGCAGATCTAACAATGTCAGGAATAGTCCCTCCAGCAGGTGGCGCTGTGGCTCGGGGATTCTTTGGCTGCAATTCCAGTATCCACCAGCGAGTGTCTCCCAGCAATCAGAGGCCCATGAGTCACCTCTGAGTATATCTCCGACCCAGTGTACTACGTGACCGGTTAGTGTC
>BLSH010560242.1:762771-776307 GCA_018402905.1 Glandirana rugosa | reverse complement strand
CTGGGTAACCGGTGCCTCGGAGAGGCCTAATGGGTTTTTGATGCGGTGCAAGTCCTGGAGACCAGGCAAGCTATTCAGTCATGACAGGACACATCGGTGCCTGTATTCCAGTACTGTCGCATGACCCCAGGGCTAAATCTGAGGGTAACACGTGTGACCCCAGCGTTGGGGTATCTACTGTCTTGAGGGACTCGAAGTGGCAAATGTGCTACATCCCAGGGAATCCGGCCAGCAGGACACCCAGCCAGTCGTCTGACCCCGGCAGTGGGACACTCAGCCAGTTGCATGATCCAGGTGGGGGGAAACGTTACCTTCCGACAGATCTTGGCTGTAGGACACCTCGTTGGAGAACCAGGACTTCTTCAGTTTTCAAGGAGCTCCTTTGGTGGACTCACGTAGCAGAGGACTTTTTCTTATGGACTAGATTCCCCACGGCTATTTGGAGCGTCCTGAGGCCGCTCCTTAGAGGGGGGGTACTGTCAGGAATAGTCCCTCCAGCAGGTGGCGCTGCGGCTCGGGGATTCTTTGGCTGCAATTCCAGTATCCACCAGCGAGTGTCTCCTAGCAATCAGAGGCCCATGAGTCACCACCTGATGCTCGTTACAGGAAGGATATTTAAACCCTGACTGCCATATGCATGATGCCTTGGTGTTTTGTCTCCATGTGCCTCTGAATCCTGTAGCCTGCAATCCGGAAGTCCTGTATCCGCTCTGGGACCCCTGTCCGCAGCCTGCTTTTCCCCCCATATTCTCCAGCATCTGCTCCCTGTGCCTGTCCTGTCCTGCTCCCTGCCCCCTCTGCTGATCTCCCGTGTATGACCCTGGCCTGGCTTCGTTTACGGTTTGGACATTCCCCTTTACCTATTTAGGCAGTTTCACTACTTTTTGTTATTTAGTTACATTTCACGGTTTGTTATATTGGATGTGCATTTTGATCACCATTTACCTTTCTTTTAATAAATCACTTTATTCACTTTACGTTGTGTCTGGTATTCTCTGTGCAGTTCACACATTTCTGGTCACACCAGTTGCTGACAAACAACTAGGTAGAGATTACTACTACTGCTTTGAGGGACAGATTGCAAATCTAATAACATCTCATCCTGCATTACAGAATGATTTGATTGCAGAACGATCTCTCATTCTGGATTACAGAACGATCTGATTACAAAAAGCCATTTACAGCCATTTTTGTGCCGAAAAGTTTGGGTCCCCATTGACTTCAATGGGGTTCGGGGTCCGGGGTCAAGTTCGGGTAATGTTCGGTACCGAACCCGAACGTTTCTGTGAAGTTCGGCCGAACCCGAACATCCAGGTGTTCGCTCAACTCTACTTCTGATGGTCTCTCTCCTCTTGGAAGACTCTGCAAGAAATTAGGGCTACAGGATATGTGGAGTAGGGTTGCCACCTCATCCCTTTAAACCCGAACCCATATGAATTACACAGGTTCTGATGCTAAATGTGGAGACACCTGCATACTGATGAATGCGCTTATACATGCTATTCTAAATCGCATAATTCCTTATCTATGTCTTTGTGTTCTGCAGAGCTTATCCCAAGTCTTGTTGAAATCAATATAGAACCTTGAGGAATTTCAGATCATTCCCCTCTGCTAGTTACCTTAATGTCAGGATATTGGGAGTCCAACACTTCTTGGCTGCTGAATCCTTTTTGGTTGGATCTATTTCCCAAAGAAGATATTGTCCCTGCCTCCAATGGGGACTTCCTATCCCTCAATGTGGGCTCTGTTTCCCTATGAGTGGTATGGGGTGCTCTTAAGGCCTTTCTTCCGGGCCTGTTAATTCAAAAAATCAGTGCTATTAAAACTGCTTCCCGTAGGGAACTGGAACTTTCAAAAGCAGGGACTTCTGTGACAGAAGCCAATTACATTCAGGATCCTACCCCAGATAGCCAACTCAAGTGGTTATCATCTTTAACCTCTTCAATACTATGCACTTAGAACACTTTCCTACCAGACCAATTTTCAGCTTTCCGTGCTGTTGCACTTTGAATGACAATTGCACGGTCATGCGATGCTGTACCCAAACACATATTTTATCATTATTATTTTGTTCCCACAAATAGAGCTTTCTTTTGGTGGTATTTGATCACCCCTGCGGTTTTTATTTTTTGCGCTACAAATAAAAAAAGACCGAAAATTTTGAAAAAAAAAAAATTCTCTGTTTCTGTCACAAAACTTTGTAAATAAGTAAATTTTCTCTATCACTGATGGGCACTGATGAGGCAGTACTGATTGGCACTCAAGAGGCGACACTCATGAGGTGGCACTGATGGGCACTGATGATGAGGCACTTCTATGCAGCAATGATGAGCACTGCACGGCGGCACTGATTAGCAGCACTGACGGGCACTGATAGGTGGCACTGATATGCAGCACTGACGGGCACTGATGGACACTGATAAGCGGCACTGATGGGCACTCATAGGCGGCACTGATTGGCACTCATAGGTGGCACTGGGCACTGATAGGTGGCACTGATTGGCACTGATAGGTGGCACTGGTAGCTGGCACTGGTGGGCACTGATAGGTGGCACTGGTACACACTGATAGGGGCACTGGTGGGCAGATGCACTGATAGGGGCCCATTCCCTGGTGGTCCAGGGTGGAATCTGAAGGTGGCACTGAGTGCCATCCATATTGGGCACTATGCCCCTTACCTGGTGGTCTAGGGTGGTCTCCCTGGTGGTCCTGATGGGCTCCCTGGTGGTCCCTGGTCGGCTCCCTGGTGGTCCTGGGTGGGCACATCCCTGGTGGTCCCTGAGCAGACTCCCTGGTGATCTAGTGTGGCGATCCTAGGGGGTCTGTGCTGATAAATCATCAGCACAAACCCCCCCTGTCAGGAGAGCAGCCGATCGGCTCTCCACTGCTCATGTCTGCAGACCCGAGTACAGGAAAAGCCCTTAAATGGCTTTCCTGTGTTACACTGTGACCAGCTGTGATTTGGCACGGCTGATCCCATGGTAAAGTGCTTCCAATGGAAGCGCTTTACCGAGATTGGTAATGCGGGGGGTCAGAATGACCCCCCGCACCACCGATTGCCTCGATGCGCACCCCCCGGGCGCATGTCGTCATGTTATCCTGAGGACGTCATATGACGCCAGTGAGGATAACTGAACCACTTCCCGGTCGTCATTCTGCATATGGCAGTCGGGAAGTGGTTAAGAAGGCTGAATTAGCTGCTGGAGTTGCTCAGCAAAGAGCACTTCCCATTCATTCACTGTCCAATGCAGCTGAGGCTGCAGGAAAAGGGACTGGGAAATCTCTGTCCTCAGTCGCTGTTCTTGGTCTCTGTTTAGACCCTGGATATTTCATCAAAGCCCCCAAATGGGGCTCTTAGAAATATTGTAAAAAAATAATATTGTAAAAAATAATTAGAAAAATAAAATTGTAAAAAATAATTAAAAAATAATAAAAAATAAAAACTAGTGACACCGTCCACAGCCCTACTGACACCAATCACTGCCCTACTGACACCGTCCACTGCTCTGCTGATATACACACATGTGTGTTTGTGTTCTGGGGTGCACAGACTAATGCAATAATCTGTGCACACCAATGACCAGGATCATGTTAGCAGCTGCCAGGACCAGGACAAGGGGTGGCTGGGAGGGGAAGCTGCCCTGGGCGCAATGGTTTACTGTAGGGATGGAGGCACCTTCCTTCTGTTACAAGGCTGACAGGAGTAATGACAACAGCATCACTACTTCTGTCTGCCCAATGCTGGGAGCAGCAAGGAGAGGAATAGAGAGCTGGGAGGTGTTGCTGGCTGTGTTTCTGCTTCCCCTCCTCCTTCCTGCCAGTGTAGTGCTCCTGTATTTACAAGCAGATGGCAGTGTTCACAGACACACAGTAGCTGCAATAGCAGGAAGGATGTGTGGGACAGAGATCACAGGAATAAACCGTTTTTCCAGAGGAGGTTGATCTGGGCTGAGGGCGAGGCAACTGGCAGGCTGCTGGCCCAGATAGTACAGTCCCAATCCAATCCTACTCATGTTTCAGCTCTGAAGAATGGAGAGGGAAATAGCAATACTCAGACGAGTTCTACTGTGTCAACATTTGTAAAGCAAAATATTGTGCTAATCTTGATATATAAGTATGCAGACTGCATGGCAACAGACAATACTGCAAAACAGAATGTGATAAAAAGTGCAGTGCTAAGTTTTACTAGAAAGACATTATGAATAAGGTTAAATGCCCATTATCTATGTGCAAAGTGACAATAAAAAAAATTGTATTACTAATGTGCAAAAAAATATCAATATCACTTAATGAATTGATGAGATAGATAAATATACATTAAAGTGCAAATTATAAAGTGCAACAATTTTAATACATAAATGTGTCCATAGTGTTATATAATAAAAGGTCCTCCGGTTAATAAAGATATTCTGAGATAGATGAATGTGGAAAAGTTCATATGCGCAATCCAAAGGAGCAAAAGGTCATATGTGCAATCCAAAGGGAAGCGGATTTGAGAAATTGAAGTCCCAACTTCCATATAACAGCATCCATGCACAAAGGATCCACCAACATTCAAAATGGAAACTTACCAGAACAAATGGACTTAGAAAGCCATGCGCCAACTAAGTCAACCGTGCAGGTGGTGTAACACACCAACAATAGAACCTCCACGTCCCTGCCTCCTGTTATATGGAAGTTGGAACTCCAATTTCTCAAATCCCTTTGGATTGCACATATGAACTTTTTCTCCTTTTGGATTGCGTATATGAACTTTTCTACATTCATCTACCTCAGAATATCTTTATTAATTGGACAATCTTTTATTATATAATACTATGGACGTATTTACAGTATTTCACAAAAGTGAGTGCACCCCTCACATTTTGGTAAATATTTTATTATATCTTTTCATGTGACAACACTGAATAAATTATACTTTGCTACAATGTAAAGTAGTGAATGTACAGCTTGTATAACAGTGTAAATTTGCTGTTCCCTCAAAATAACTCAACACACAGCCATTAACGTTTAAACCGCTGGCAACAAAAGTGAGTACACCCCTAAGTGAAAATATCTAATTTGGGCCAAAGTGTCAATATTTTGTGTGGCTACCATTATTTTCCAGCACTGCAGTTTTTAAAAAGTTTATATAAGATAAAAGACAGCGCAGTGGTCACACACATCACTAAAAACACTGTAGAAATGACACTTTGCTACAATGTAAAGTAGTGAGTGTCCAGCTTGTATAACAGTGTAAATTTGCTGTCCCCTCAATTCCCTTTAACACACAGCCATTAATGTCTAAACCGCTGGCAACAAAAGTGAGTACACCACTAAGTGAAAATGTCCAAATTGGGACCAAAGTGTCAATATTTTGTGTGGCCAACACTATTTTCCAGCACTGCCTTAACCCTGTTGGGCATGGAGTTTACCAGAGCTCCACAGGTTGCCACTGGAGTCCTCTTCCACTCCTCCATGACTACACCTTCTGTTTGAGGAAGCCCCACAGATGCTCAATAGGGTTTAGAGCTGGAGACATGCCTGGCCAGTCCATCACCTTTACCTTTAGCTTCTTTCGCAAGGCAGTGGTCGTCTTGGAGGTGTGTTTGGGGTCGTTATCATGTTGGAATACTGCCCTGAGGCTCAGTCTCCAAAGGGAGGGGATCATGCTCTGCTTCAGTATGTCACAGTACATGTTGCCATTCATGGTTCCCTCAATGAACTGTAGCTCCCCAGTGCCGGCAGCACTCATGCAGCCCCAGACCATGACACTGCCACCACTATGCTTGACTGTAGGCAAGACACACTTGTCTTTGTACTCCTCACCTGCTTTCTGACACGCACACTTGAACCAAATACATTTTATCTTGGTCTCATCAGACCACAGGACATGGTTCCAGTAATCCATGTCCTTAGTCTGCTTGTCTTCAATAAATTGTTTGCGGGCTTTCTTGTGCATCATCTTTAGAAGAAGCTTCCTTCTGGGATGACAGCTATGCAAACCAATTTGATGCAGTGTGCAGCGCATGGTCTGAGCACTGACAGGCTGACCCCCCACCTCTTCAACCTCTGCAGCACTCATACGTCTATTTCCCAAAGGCAACCTCTGAATATGACGCTGAGCACGTGCACTCAACTTCTTTGGTCAACCATGGCAAGGCCTGTTCTAAGTGTAACCTGTCCTGTTTATGGTCTTAGCCACCATGCTGCAGCTCAGTTTCAGGGTCTTGGCAATCTTCTTATAGCCTAGGCCATCTTTATGTAGAGCAACAATTCTTTTTTTCAGATCCCCAGAGAGTTCTTTGCCATGAGGTGCCATGTTGCACTCCCAGTGACCAGTATGAGTGAGTGAGAACGATAACACCAAATTTAACACACCTGCTTTCCATTCACACCCGAGACCTTGTAACACTAACGAGTCACATGACACCGGGGAGGGAAAATGGCTAATTGTGCCAAATTTGTATATTTTCACTTAGGGGTGTACTCACTTTTGCTGCCAGTGGTTTAGACATTAATGGCTGTGTGTTGAGTTATTTTGAGGGGACAGCAAATTTAAACTGTTATAAAAGGATTACACTCACTACTCTATATTGTAACAAAGTGTAATTTCTTCAATGTTATCACATGAAAAGATAAAATAAAATATTTACAAAAATGTGAGGGGTGTACTCACTTTTTGTGAGATACTGTATGTATTGAAATTGTTGCACTTTATAATTTGCACTTTAACTTCTTAATATCCACGCAATAACTGAATGATGGCTACAGAGCGGATCTACTTTGCCGCAATATACGTCCTCCCGAGCATGTGTTTGCTCGGCCCTGTGAGATCACCAAGTCTATGAGACTCCCGGTCCTGGTCCTTCCCGGCCCCTTACCACATGATCAGCTGCCAGCCAATGACATCTGATCACCTGATGTAAATAAAAGATCAGTGATAGTTTTTTTCCCTTGCGCTGACAGCGCGAGGGGAAAAAAACGATCACCGCCGGCTTCTGTCAGAGAGACATCGGTCCCTCGCACAGAGAGCCACAGATTGCTGTGTGTGCCCACCAGTGCCCCCTGCCAGTGCCACCTATCATTTCCAACCAGTGCCACCTACCAGTGCCCACAGTGCCACCTACCAGTGCCCAACAGTGCCAACTACTTTTGCCCAGCAGTGGCACATATCAATGCCCACCAGTGCTGCCAATCAATACCCATCAGTGCCTCATCATCAGTGCCACCAATCAGTGCTGCCTATCAGTGTCATCTACCAGTGCCTACCAGTGCCCATCAGTGCCACCTATCAGTGTCGCCTATCAGTGCCACCTATCAGTGCCCATCAGTGCCAACCATCAGTGCCAACCAGTGCCAACCATCAGTGCCACCTCATCAGTGCCCATCATTGCCACCTATCGGTGCCCATCAGTGCAGCCTATCAGTGCCCATCAGTGCAGCATATCAGTGCCCATTAGTGCAGCCTATCAGTGCTAATCAGTGGAGCCTATCAGTGCCCATCAGTGCAGCCTCATCAGCACACATCAATGAAGGAGAAAAATTACCTGTTTTCAAAAATGTATAACAAACTATGAAACTATTTTTTTTTCAAAATTTTCAGTCTTTTTTAGTTTTTTAGCAAAAAATAAAAAACCCAGCAGTGATTAAATTCCACCAAAAGAAAAATGATAAAAATCTCATATGGGTATAGTGTTGCATGACCGCGCAATTGTCATTTAAAATGCAACAGCGCTGAAAGCTGAAAATTGGTCTGTGCAGGAGGACGGTCTAAATGCCCAGTAAGCAAGTGGTTAATGTATATTTATCTATCTCATTAATTCATTAAGTGGTATTGATATTTTTTGCACATTAGTAATACGATATTATTGTCACTGTGCACATACATAATGGACATTTAACCTAATTCGCAAGGTCTTTGTACTAAAACTTAACGCTCCACTTTTTATTGAGTTCTACTGTGTCCATCTTTCAGTCTTACTATCAGAATTTATACACATCTAGGGTTGACTACATCTTAGCTGAGTTGTCTGCCTACCTGGCTAAAATTAATCTTCAGGTTCTGCCATCGGTGGACCGTGAAATTTTTAATACCCCCACTCACCATACAAGAACTGGAAAACGTGGTAGGTGGCTTTCCCAATTCTAAAGCTCCAGGGGTTGACGGTCTCCCAATTGAGATCTATAAAAAATTCAGTGAAGCGCTGCTCTGGGCCCTCCTTAACCACTTGATTACTGGGCACTAAAACCCCCTCCTGCCCAGACCAATTTTCAGTTTTCAGCGCTGTCACTCTTTGAATGACAATTGCTCGGTCGTGTTGTGTTGTACCCAAACAAAATTGACGTCCTTTTTTTCCCCACAAATAGAGCTTTCTTTTGGTGGTCTTTGATCACCTCTGCGGCTTTTATTTTTTTGCGCTATAAACAAACAAAGAGCAACGATTTTGAAAAAAAGAACAATATTTTTTACTTTTTGCTACAATAAATATCCAAAAATAAAAAAACAAATGTATTCATCAGTTTAGACTGATATATATTCTGCTACATATTTTTGGTTAAAAAATAAGCGTATTTTGATTGGGTTGCACCAAAGGTATAGCGCCTACAAACTATGGAAATTGGTTTATGGCACTTTCATTATTTATTTATTTTTTTAACTGGTAATGGCGGCGATCTGTGATTTTTATTGGGACTGCGATATTGCGGCAGCCGTGTCTGACGTTTTTGACACTTTTTTGGGACCAATGACATTTACACCCTGTTCCAAATTATTATGCAAATTCTATTTCAGTGTCACAAAGATTAAATATTTTGTTTTTCAGTTTAACTCATGGATGGCATTGTGTCTCAGGGCTCTTTTGATCACTGAAAACAATCTCGGACACCTGTGATAATTAGATTGCCAGGTGAGCCCAATTAAAGGAAAAACTACTAAAGGAGGGTGTTCCACATTATTAAGCAGAGCACCATTTTTAAGCAATATGGGGAAGAAAAAGGATCTCTCTGCTGCCAAAAAGAGTGTAATAGGTCAATGCCTTGGACGAGGTATGAAAACATTAGATATTTCACGAAAACGTATGGTTGATCATTGCACTATTAAGAGATTTGTGCTGATTCAGAGCACAGACGGGTTTGTGCAGATAAAGGCACATTGAGGAAGATATCTACCAGATCCATGCATCGGATCAAGGGAGCAGCTGCTAAAACACCATTACATAGCAGCAAACAGATATTTGAAGCTGCTGGTGCCTCTGCAGTCCCACGTACATCAAGGTGTACAGTCCACCAGAGTCTTGCAACTGTGCATAAACCTTCCATTCGGCCACCACTAACCAATGCTCACAAGCAGAAATGGCTGCATTGGGCAGAAAAATACATGAAGACTAATTTTCAAACAGTCCTGTTCACTGATGAGTGCCGTGCAATCCTGGATGGAGTAGTGGATGGTTGGTGGACGGCCACCCTGTTCCAACAAGGCTGCAACGTCAGCAAAATCATAGTTCTTCCTTCTTTACCAGGGAAGGAAGTGGTCAGTCAGGAACTCCACAAACTTTGCAGAGGTCATCTTTACACCTCCGGGGACCCTAAAGGGACCGACCAGCTCTCTTCCCATGATTCTGGCCCAAAACATGACTCATCTTAATGCATGACAATGCACCATCTCATGCTGCAAAGAATACCTCATCAATGGCTGCTATGGGGATAAATGGAGAGAAAGTCATGGTATGGCCTCCATCCTCCCCTGACCTCAATCCTATTGTGAACCTTTGGAGCATTCTCAAGCAAAAGATCTATTAGGGTGGGAGGCAGTTTACATCCAAACAGCAGCTCTGGGAGGCTATTCTGACATCTTGCAAACAAATTCAAGCAGAAACTGTCCAAAAACTCACAAGTTAAATGGATGCAAGACTTGTGAAGCTGCTATCAAATAAGGGGTCCTATGTTAAAATGTAATGTGACCTGTTAAAATGTTTAAAAAGTTAAAATGTTGTTCAAAGTTTGATTCAAATAGCTTTTGATTTCAGTAAATATGCTGCAAACACAACAAATGGCAATTTTCAGTTCTTTACCTATAAAGTGTTTTGAAACTTCATGCGCATAATAATTTGGAACAGTGCATTGTAAGTCTTTTATTTTGAAATATGTATACAGCGATCAGATATAAAAATATACACCGATTACTGTATAAATGTCATTGGCAGTGAAGGGGTTAACACTAAGGGGGCAGTGAAGGGGTTAAATGTGTTCCCTGTATGTGTTCTAACTGTGTGGGGGCAGAGCTGACAGGGACATAACAGATCTCGCTGATCCCGATCACAGGGATCAGTAGATCTGTCATGCCCCCCCTCACAGAGCGGGAAACCGCCGTGTTTACATCGGCGGTTCCCCTTTCTGGCTCTCTGTGAAGAGATCGCCCGACCCACGGGCATGCTCGGCGGCGGCGAGAGTGTGCCTGGAGTGCGCAAAAGGGGAAGACGTTTATTGACGGTCTCCCGGCATTTCAGATCCGCGCTGTAGCCGTCAATCGGCTATGGCGCGGATCTGAAGTGGTTAATACATTTAATGAGGCCTTTTCTATGGGTCAGCTCCCAGACTCTATGGATGAGGCCATTATAGTAGTCATACCTAAGAAAGATTAAAACCCTTTATATCCTGAGTCCTATAAACCAATCTCTCTATTATCTACAGATATTAAAATACTTGCTAAAGTAATTGCTATTTGATTCGGGGAGTGACGTCGGAGTCGCATGACGTCACTCCCGTGCATGCCAATCGCGGCCCACTGTCAGTGATGAAACAGTACGGAGGCCGTTTCTTTACTGCGCATGTCCTGAATGACGTTGGCACATGCCAGTATAGCGTATATCTCCTAAACAGTACAGGTTTAGGAGATACACAGGGAAGCTACAGGTAAGCCTGATTACAGACTTACCTGTAGTTTAAAGTGGTTGTCAAGAGTTGACAACCACTTTAAGCATATTATCCACTCTAATCAGGTGGGATTTATGCCTAGTATGTCAACGCCGGTCAACATTAGATGTGCCTATTTAAATATGTAGGTCCTGGTTCTGGACCAGTCAGATCGTGCTTTTTTACATTGGACGCCATTATATAGCTTTGATAGCATTGAGTGGCCATATTTGTGGGCCGTTATTGAAAAATTTGGTCTTGGCTCTGTCTTTGGTCTATGGGTCTTGCTGTTGTGTAATGCTCCTAAAGTTTCAGCTAGGGTTCATGGCCTCCAATCTTCCTCCTTCAAACTCTGTCCAGGCACTAGGCAGGGGTACCCATTGTCTCCCCTGTTGTTTGCTATTGCCATAGAGCCTTTGGCCTGTCTTCTGCTGACCTCTTCAGATGTTACTGGTCTGGTTCGAGGCACCCTAGAGGAAAAAATAGCACTATGTGAAGGCGATGTCCTTTTGTTCCTCACCAATAGTTACAGTTAGAATGGCCTATGTAATTATACATAATATAGTGTGGGAGATTAGCTCGTGGGGATTACTTTTCAGAGGAAAATATTCAGCATGGAGGTCAGTTTCTTTAAAATCTCGCGGCTTGCCAGGTTTATTATCACAGGTTTGCAAGGTCAAAATACATAACAAAACAGAAAACAAAACCTTGTACTAACCTGGCGCTAAACTAAACAATCGGGTTCCTCTCTATACATTGTGGAGCTGTCCCCTACACCCACAAAACATAAGCACAGTGCAAACCTTGATCTTTAAGTACAAATGATCACACAGAGCTCACTCAGCTTTCTCCCTCTGAGATACAGGATCAAGCTCTCCTCTGCTCTCTTCCTGCTCATTAAAATGCAGGTGGAGAGGGGTTTGAGTGGACCAGAAAGTCCGGGCTGGAACCAGCTCTGCCACGGTGGCTGGCAAAGCCCAGGTCAGACTCTCACTAGTTGCCTCAAAGTGATCGCATGCGAGGCGACGAGTATTGTCCATCCATTATGGTGCCTCACATAACATCACATATCCCCCCTCTGTTCAAGCCCCTGGGGCAGAGCAACTGTCCCGACCATGCAGTGGGCCCAGAAAAGACCATTGGCATTATTTTGGAGTCTTCCGTCCCAGTGTTCCACTGAGAACTTAAACGGCTGTAGGGCCAGGAACCACCTAGTCACCCGGCTATTTTTCTCCCGGTTGTTACATATCCACTTAAGGGAGGCATGGTCGGTCACTAGCCTGAATGACCTTCCCAGCAGGTAGTATTTTAGGGCCTCTAAGGCCCACTTAATAGCCAGGCACTCCTTCTCCACAATGGCATAATTCCTTTCATGCCTATTAAGCTTCCTGCTTAACCACTTCCATACAGGACACTTACACCCCCTTCCTTCCCAGACCAATTTTCAGTTTTCAGCGCTCTCACACTTTAAATGACAATTACTCAGTCATGCTACTCTGTACCCAAACAAAATTTTTATCATTTTTTTCTCACAAATAGAGCTTTATTTTGGTGTTATATAGTCACTGCTGGGTTTTTTATTTTTTTCAATATTTTCAATTTCCAAAATTTTGAAAAAAAACACTTTTTTTTAGTTTGTTTTGAAAAATTTTGCAGAAAAGTTATTTTTCTTCATAAATTTGGGCCATAATTTATACTGCTACATATCTTTGGTAAAAATAACCCACGTTAGTGTATATTATTTATTCTCTGTGAAAGTTATAGAGTCTACAGCTATGGTGCAAATCATTGAAAATTGATCACACCTGATGTACTGACCACCTAGCTCATTTCTTGAGACCCTAACAAGCCAGCAAAGTACAAATACCCTCCCGAAGTATCCCTTTTTGGAAAGTAGACATTCCAAGGTATTTAGTAAGAGGCATGGTGTTGGAGGGCAAAATGGTTTTTCCATAATGCAAGAAATAGGAAATCTAATCATATCTTGTCTGCACACTACTGGAAGGAGCCTGGAATGCCATTCAACAAGTTTTATGGAGATGACCAGTGCATATCAACCCTCATCTTGGAGTCCTGCCCTCGGGCAGGGGAGTAACAGCAGAGCTGTAGGCTACATGGTATAATAAAGTTTGGGGCCTGAATGACTGTACATAAAAACGTCAATAGTCAACTGCTAAAGTGATTGATTGCCTGGCTTACAGATCTTCAAAGGAACACCTGGCCTGGGAAGATGGGGGAATCAGATATGAGATATACATGGACATATACTGCCTCTAGTGGTTGCTACCGCATGCAGCACAGCATGTATACAGGTACATATAGAGTATAGACTAAGGGGGTAGAAGGGTCCGGTCCACAAGGAAACTTCTAGACATTCGGTCCGTTAGTTAGTGAAATCGTCAACTGATAACTGCAAAAATACATGTCAGTAAGTCCGGGGTTTGAAATAATATGGTACATCGGATGTCGAGACGACAATGAGGGGACGGGCTCCCGTCCTGAGGTTCTACTCCCAACTATACGTGACCAGTAGAGGTATTTTGAACAACTTACCGTAAGGTCCGAGGAAGGTCATCACACGTCTGTTCTATACTAATCTAAAGGATAAAGAACGTAATACCTTTTTGGTAAAACGGGAGGTTG
>BLSH010560242.1:738383-750013 GCA_018402905.1 Glandirana rugosa | reverse complement strand
CTCTGGTGACAGGCACTCTGGGGACAGGCACTCTGATTGGTGAAAGGTACTCTGGTTACAGGTACTCTTGATTGGTGACAGGTACTGTGATTGGTGGCAGGTACTCTGGTGACAGGTACTCTGATTGGTGACAGGTACTTTGGTGACAGGTACTCTGATTGGTGACAGGTACTTTGGTGACAGGTACTCTGGTGACAGGTACTCTGGTGACAGGTACTCTTATGGGTGACAGGTACTCTGGTGACAGGTACTGTGATTGGTGACAGGTACTTTGGCGACAGGTACTCTGGTGACAGATACTTCAGATGGGGTGACGGTTACTCTGATTGGTGAAAGGTACCCCAGATGGGGTGACAGGTATTCCAGATGGGGTGACGGGTACTCTGATTGGTGACAGGTACTCCAGATGGGGTGACAGATACTCCAGATGGGGTGAAGGGTACTCCAGATGGGGTGACGGGTGCTTTGGTGACAGGTACTCTTGATTGGTGACAGGTACTCTGGTGACAGATGGGGTGACAGGCACTCTGATTGGTGACAGGTACCCCAGATGGGGAGACAGGTACTCCAGATGAGCTCACAGACAGGTATTCTGATGAGCTCAGATAGGTACTCTGATGGGCTGGCGATGACAGGTCCTCTTTTATTCAGGGGGCAATCTGGCACAGTAATCCCACAGTAGGTGTGTGACTCACGGTTTTGAAGCTCTTCTCCTCACACTGGAATGGTGTGTGAGGAGAAGTGCCTGGTAATAGCAAGTTACTGGCGCTTTGTTGACATTTGTGACCGGTTGTGACACAGCCGGTCACGTGGTAAAGAGCCAATTTCATTGGCTCTTTACCCTGATCAGGGTTGGGCTTTGTCCGAGGGACAAGCCGCAACCCCGATCGCTGTGCTGCGCGCCCCCGGGCATGCACGGGGGAATGCAGCTGCATAGGAAATGAGCGGCTGTGATAGGACACAGCCGGTCGCGTGGTAAAGAGACAAATTTATTGGCTCTTTACCCCGATCGGGGATGGGCTGAGTCCCGAGGGACACTCCCAAACCCCGCGATGCGGGCCCCCCGAGTGGCAAAAACAGGAGGACGTCAAATTACGTGCACCCAGGATGGGGAGTGCACCTTGCCAGCGTATTATTACTATACGCCAGTAAGGAAGGGGTTAAGTAGATGACCGGGTACTCCTCACCGTCTCTGATCTGGGATAGAACAGCACCTAGTCCCACCTCAGAGGAGTTGGTTTGAACTACAAACTCCTTTGTGAAGTCTGGGTTCACGAGCACCGGCTGTACACAAAGGGCTTGTGTCAAGTACCTGGTGGTGGAGTCTGATTGTGCAGAGGGCAACCTCTCTTACGGCCCTGGTTCGGGAACCCCTGATAGAGGAAACAGGAGATTCCGGAGCACAGGGGAGCACGAGGGCTGGTGCGGATGCAGATGGTGTTGTGAGGATCTTCCAGGAGCTCGTGCAGAAAGAAGAGTGGTGATGCAGGCCGGGTCGGTATTAGGCAGGCTAGTGCGGTACAAAGGAACAGGCAAGCGGGTCATCGGGTGCAGGCAGGATCGTAAACAGGCGGGCGGCTGAGGTACAAGAGGGTTAGGCAGAGACGTGGTCGTAGGCAGGCAGAGGGTCGGTACAGGCAGAGTTCAATCAGAGGTCAGGCAAGCCGGGTCACAGATACAGGAAGACTGGGAAAACAGGTCACAGGAACTCACTAACACGCTGTAGATCAGACAGCACTTGCTACAGGAAGCAGGAAGTTCAAATAGGTCTGCTCCTCCAGGAACTAGAGGAAACAACATTCAACTGCAATTAACCCTCAGCACAGTCTTCTAACAGCTTGCTTCAACTTCTGGAAGGCCTTCTCGGCTTCAGGTTTCCACTTAACCATTCCCCACCCTCTACCCTTCGTCAAATCAGTCAGAGGGATGGAAATGGTGGCAAAGTCGGGGATGAAGCATCAGTAATATCCTGTAATCCCCAAGAAAGCAAGAACCTGTTTCTTGTTTACCGGTTGGGGCCACTTTTGAATGGCCTCGATCTTATTGGTCTGGGGCTTGATCAAACTCTGACCAATAACATAGCCAAGGTATTTGGCCTCCTCCAGACCTATGGCACACTTTTTCGGGTTGGCTGTTAAACCTGCTACCCTCAGCGTATCTACCACTGCCTGCATCCGGGGCAGATATGATTCCCAATCTGGGCTCTGGATGACCACATCATCCAGATAGGCCACTGCATAGGGCTGATGCAGCCTCAAAGTTTTGCCCATCATCCTCTGGAAGGATGCAGGGGCCCCATGCAGACCAAACAGCATTTGCATGTATTGGAAGGATTCCTTTGGGTAGAGAAGGCTGTTTTTTCCTTTGCTGACTCCATTAGGGGGTCTGTCAGTATCCCTTAGTTAGGTCTAGGGTTAGTTGGGCACCTCCCAACCTATCCACAAGTTCGTCAAACCCGCGGCATCGGGTATACGTTAAACTTAGACACGTCATTCAGCTTCCTGAAATCATTACAGAACTGGATAATGCCATTGTGCTTTGGGACCAGCACTATAGGGCTCAACCAGGTGCTGTGGGACTCCTCTATTATGTCTAACTCCAACATGGTTTTTAGTTCTCTCGCCACCGCCTCTTGTCTAGCCTCAGGTATTTGGTAGGGTTTTACATTTACACGGACCCCTTGTTCTGTGATTATGTTATGTTGTAGTACAGTGGTCAGTCTGGGTAGAGAAGAGAAAAAGTCTCTATTTTTACTGACAAATTTCTTAACGTAATTTTGTTGCATCTGTGACAAGGACTCGGTTATGGGGACATCCGGGGTCAGAGGTAACCTGTCCTTTTGGGGAGTGGACACTATCAATAGACTCTCTCTGTCCTTCCACGGTTTTAGGAGATTAACATGGTAAATCTGCTCCGGTTTGCTTTTCCCAGGCTGGTAAACTTTGTGGTTTACTTCCTCTACTCTTTCCCTAATTTCAAAGGGGCCCTGCCACTTTGCTAGGAATTTAATTTCAACCGTGGGGACTAGCACCAGCACTCTATCTCCGGGGTTGAAAGTCCGGGTTTTGGCACCCCTATTACAAACCCCTCCCTGGGCTTCCTGGGCTTGCTCCATATCCTCTCTCACAAGGGGCAGAACAGCTGCGATTCGATCCTGCATCAAGGAGATGTGCTTTATGATGCTTCTGGCGACATCTAGCAGCCCCCAGGGGTGTCTACCATACAAGAGTTCAAAGGGAAATACCCCGTAGATGCTTGCAGAACCTCCCATATGGCAAACATCCCAAAAAATCCCAATTTCACCCATCTTTATCCACCACCTTTTTTAGCATACTCTTGAGGGTCTTGTTAAACCTTTCCACCAGACCCTCAGTTTGGGGGTGGTAAGTAGAGGTATGGAGATGGGAGATTTTGTACAACTTGCACAATTCTCTGGTCACTCTGGACATGAACGGGGTACCCTGATCTATCGTGATCTCTTTGGGGATCCTCATCCGACTAAACACCTTGACCACAAGGGTATGGCCTCAGGATAGCGGGTCGCATAGTTCAGGATCACCAGGATGTGCTGGTGTCCCCGGACAGATTTTACTACTAGTCCCATGAGATCCATGCCAATTCGCTCAAATGGCACTTCAATTATGGGAAGTGTGAAAATGGGACTACGAAAACGAGGTGACGGGGCTGTCATTTGACACTCAGGGCAAGATTCACAGTATTCTTTGATGTCTGCATACAACCCAGGCAAGAAGAAGCTCTGGGTTATTCTCTCCCTATTTTTCTCCATACCCAGGTGTCCCCCCATTACATGCCCATGGGCCAAATCTAGCCCCATCTGGCTGAAGGGTTTGGAAACCACTAGCTGTTCCACCTCGTCCTCCCCACGTTTCACCACCTGATGCAACAAATTATTTTTAAGCATCATGTAGTGAAATACACTCTAAGGAGAGTGACATCCTGTAGTTGTTCTGTACAGAAGTCCTCTCTCCGGACCTCTAAGTCGGGTACTACATTCGGCTCAGGGTCAGAGACATTGTCTGGGTCATTAAACCTCAGCTGTGAGCTATCTTCCAGCTCCTCCAGCTCCCCAGCCAGTACAGGAAAAGGAAGAAGGTCTCCTCCCTCCTCGGTTCTGCCACCAGTCTCCCCTTTACTTTGGCAAAACGGGTCTGGCGGGAGGTCTTGTGCTTCTGCAGCAGGGGGAGCTCTATCCTCCAGACTCCCTGTGCCTTCCCATAACCTCCAAAAATGGGGAAAATCCCTGCCCACTAGGGCATCATAAAGTAGTGAAGGTACCACCCCCACTGAATGAGTCACGCTACCGCAAGGGGCGTCAATCTCAACCACTGCCGTCTGGTAGACATTTGTGTCCCCATGGATGCAAATGACTATGATAGTGCTAGGGTGTAACCTTGCAGGATTTACACAATTGCTTTTTACCAATGTTACCACAGTACACGAGTCAAGCAGTGCAGTGACTGGTCTCCCATCAAAAAATCACACACATTTGCTTCTTCATGCGACTTGAACATGATGCTGTATATGCGACCTATGCAAAAAGAGAAAGGCATCTATTCACATAAGCATAATCGCATTGCATGGGTTCATCATTCAGGGGGCAATTGGCAGCAATATGGCCCAATGCATGGCATCGGTAGCACTGTATGTGTTCTATACCCAGTCCTCTCAAGGGCCCCCAAGACCTTCCTACCTTCTTTGGCCAGTCTCCAGCTCTAGAGCCCCCAGTCTCTCTAACCATATCAGTCTTATCAAATTTCCCCACGCCCCTGAACCCTGGAACAGTCTTACCGGTGATCTTTCACCTCCAGATACATTGAAGTGGGGCGCAGTTGGGCGCAACAAGTCCTCAGCAGCCCCTATCTCTCCACAAGGTCCACCAGTTGTTTTGCAGTTTTGGGGTCTCCATGGTTGACCTATTTACTCAAAGTAGCAGGGAGCGCCCGTAGATAGCGGTCCATGACCACGCGCTCTACAATCTGGGGACCTGGAAAAGTCTCTGGCTGTAGCCATTTCCTGGTGAGGTGAACTAGGTCCAACATCTGCGAACGGGATGGCTTGTCGCTGCAGTAGGTCCATTGATGCACGCGTTGGGCCTAGACTGCCATAGTGACCTCCAGGCGTGCGAGTATCTTGGCCTTTAGAGTCTCATAGTCCTGGGCCTTATCTGGTTCTAGATCAAAGTAGGCCTTTTGGGGCTCACCTGTCAAAAATGGGGCCAACAACCCTGCCCACTGCTCCTTCGGCCACCCTTTATGGACGGCGACTCTCTCAAAAGTTGTGAGGTATGCTTCTACGTCATCCGCAGGTGCCATCTTCTGTAGATGGTAGGAGGCGCGCACCAATTTTGGTTCCACTGCCATGGGAGGTGCGGGCCCCTTCTTTAACAGAGCCTCCATAAACTGGGTATTCATCTCTTGCTGAGCCACAACGACCTGCCGAGTTGCCTCCTGTTGAGCCGCCTGGTGTGCTGCGATAGCCTGGTGACTCTCCTCCCGCTGTGCTGCAGCGGCTTGTGCGACCCGGGGCTTAGTGTCCTGCTGGGCCGCAGTCGCCTGTAGCAAGGCCTTCAGCATCTCCTCCATTTTTGAAAGATACCACGCTGAACTCCATCACGTGTGGGAGATTAGCTTGTGGGAATCACTTTTCAGAGGACAATATTCAGAATGGAGGTCAGTTTCTTTAAAATCTAGCGGTTTGCCAAGTTTATTATCACAGGTTTGCAAGGTCAACAAATAACAAAACAGAAAACAAAACCTTGCCATCCAGCGCTAAACTAAACAATCGGGTTCCTCTCTATACAGTGTGGGGCTGTCCCCTACACCCACAAAACATAAGCACAGCGCAAACCTTAATCTTTGAGTTCAAATGATCACACAGAACTCACTCAGCTTTCTCCAAATGAGATCCAGGATCAAGCACCCCTCTGCTCTCTTCCTGCTCATTAAAATACAGGTGAAAAGGGTTTGAGTGGACCAGCTATGCCACAGTGGCTGGCAAAACCCAGGTCGGACTCTCACTAGTCACCTCAAAGTGATTGAATGCCAGGCGACAAGTATAGCCCGTCCATTATGGCGCCTCGCATAACGTCACAATAGACATGTCTGGAATTATTCTTAAATTTATAATATCTTTTAATTTATAATGTCTATCTGCCTATCCCCCCCCCCCCCTTCATAATTCCATAATTAGAGATACCTTTCTTTTTTTCTCTGGTGTATTTACATTTTATTAGTGGTGGTTGACACAAAGGTCATGCCATGCCAGTATGCAGAATGGTGCATCTGTGAGAATATCTATGTGCAGGTGTAAGCTGGCTCATAGCCTAGAGCATATATATGCAACCATGCTTGCACAAGCAAGAGAATGTGTGTGCCCATATGCTACTAATGCTGGTGCCAAACAGGCTATTTAAACCGGTCAGATGCAAATCCCGTGCTATCTTGTCTACAGCAGTACCTGTGATTATATGATCTGTGACTTTGTGCCTGACTACTCATTACTGACCCAGCCTGCCTTATCTACTCCTAATATCTGCCTATACCAGTGGTTCTCAACTCCTATCCTCGGGACCCACTAACAGGCCAGGTTTGCCGGATAACTGAAATGCATCACAGGTGATATCATTTGCTGCTCAGTGATTGCAGTATTCTAGTTTTCATCTCCCCAAGGTAGTACTTAAAATCTGGCCTGTTGGTGGGTCCCGAGGACCGGAGTTGAGAACTACTGGCCTATACCAACCCTAGCTTGCACTTGGACTATGCTTCTGCCTGTTCCTTCTGTTCATGACCTGCTCATTTTGCTGACTCGTGCCTTAACCCAAACATTGCTTCTGCTTAGGCTATTGTACCTTATCTGATCGTTAGTTGCCGACCTGTCTTGTCTGACTTCACAACAGTCCTGAGCCTCTGTGCCATGGTTACCACCAACCTATAGTCTTTCAGACAACACTCCTTCCTACACACTCATCCAAGGTTACAGCCAACACATCGTTTTACCACCTATTCACTGATTCTGTGGTTGTCAATTGATACTTTGGTGTTGAAAATTTGTTGTTCTAATTGAAATTGCTGTGTCCAGTCTTCTGTCTGTCATTTGCTAAAGGGATACTACATAGGGCTGACTCATTCAGATAAGCCTGTCTACCTCTACCAAAACTTGCCAAAAACTCAAGGCAATTGTGTCACTCTGTGCCCCTGCTCCACCTGTTCACTTTACTAGGGGCCCTAAGCCATGGGTGTAAGTGAGGCTGTTTTCATTTCTTCAAGCTCCACCATCAAGTACATGACAGTGGCTCTGCCAATCTAGCCTAGGCCAGGGTGATGTGTTTTGCACACATAGCCTGAACTGTTCATATGTTCGGCCAAATCTCTGCAATTTAAACATATGTGTTTTCAGCTCATTCCTTACCTTTAGTATCCATGAGACAGCAGGAACACAAGAAAAGACATCCCCTAAGGGCTGAAGGACTTCAGGTCACCCTTTCACCTTATCCCACTATAGCCAACCAGAACTGAGCTACTTTAAGTTTAACTGCATTATTAAACTGTAATATTATGCCTTGCTTCCATCCCTTCCACTAGAAGGTCAAGAGGCTTCCATGCTTAAAAATATAATCTCTTGACGTCATCGTAGAGGAGTTATATAAACCACTAAGAATCATTTTTAAAATAATTTGATTTGTGTGATTCATGGCTGCAAAAGTACAAGTAGGGTCTCAGCAAACACTAACTTGCTTGAATATGTTTTTATTTAATAAATGGCTGAATAAATAAATCAAGAGCACGGCTCAAAGCCAGAACATTTTTGATGCATTGTTCATACCCCCTATTGTACAGAAATGAGTTTTGTCAGATTGAAAGAGTATTCTTGTTTTTGTCTTCTGCATGTTTGGTTCCATTCTTTCTAAAAATCATCCTTATTTATTTGGTTGCTTTAATTGTTATATAGGATTGATTTGTTTGAATGTTTCTGCATCCCTAGTTTTAGAATACAATTAGCAGACATTTTTGCTGTTAAGTAAACATTGTCGTCTATATAAAAACAGTAAGTACAGTTTACAGCAGTGTAAAGATTAACAACATATCTATTTATAAAAAGTATGTAAATTGTGGCACATTTAGTAGGTGTCCAGGTATCCATACATCTACAAGACACCTTTCAGCTATTTTTATCACTATTTCTTTAAGATATAACAGTTAGCAGCCTCTACAAGCAGTTGAAGGTTTCCGATTAAATCCTCGATTGCAATGCATTCAAGGTGCAGTGGATTTGGAAAAAGATGACTGAGCAGGATTGAGCAGAATCAATGATAAGTCAATGGTAAAATCAATGGTTCATCATTTGAAAACAGTGAATGTTTAAGAGCGATTAGTGGACTTCAGGTTCCGGCGCCGAATGGAGAGGAGCTAGGAGTCGATTGCTCCACTCCTCTGCCGCGATTCCCGCCTATAGAAACAGCGAACCCCCCAGGAGGAAGACTCAGAGGCTTCCCCCAACAGGTCCCCCGATCCATATGGACCGCTTTGTGGAACAATCTGGCCAGAGAGAAAACGCTACACCGTCGGCAGTAGGGGGAGAGAAGCCACACGCTGCAGCCAACATGGCCGCCGCTGCTCCGGCTCAGCCTCCGACACAGCCACCTTCCTATGCAGCAATGCTGGCGGCTCCCTCCCCACACCAACGCCCAGACAGCTCTCATGGACAGCAACAGCAACCAGAACCATCCTCTCCAGCTGAGATAGCACAGGCCGTGGTAGTCCTCATGGGACCGTTACTTATGGAAGCCGTGGACACAGCAGTGACGAATGCAGTGCATAAAGGTATGGAACAATTACACAAAGAAATACAATCACATGCTGTTAGAATGGACCAGGCTGAAGATAGAATTTCTAACATAGAAGACGACACTACTGCTTTAATCGCATTGGTCGCTAAGCTAACAGCATCAAATAAGGAGCTTCAGGACAAGGTCATAGACCTAGAAAATAGAAGCAGAAGGAACAATCTGTGGATCATAGGCCTTCCAGAATCCTATTCTCAGCATACCCTCCCAAAGCTGTGCGCAATGACCATACTAGAACTACTAGGCCTTCGTGTCCCCTGCACGGTAGAAAGAGCCCACAGGATAGGACAACCTTCTGACACACGGTCCAAACCCAGAGCAGTCATCGTGCGGTACCTGAACTACATGGACAAACAAGCCATCCTGCAGAACTTCAAGAAGGCACGCTCCTTAGAATTTGAAGGTCACAGCCTGCTGATTTTCACAGATTATTCACTGGAAGTTATGCAAAAGAGAAATGCATTCTCACCTATCTGCTCAACCCTCCATAACCTTAACATTCGGTTCAGTCTGGCCTACCCTGCTACGCTGTACTTCCAGACTCCACAAGGCGAGAAACTTTCCTTTACCTCTCACTTGGAAGCCGAAAAAGTTGTGAACAATTCCCTACACCCAGACATGGACCAGACTCCACAATCAGAAGCCGTCACCCGTCCCTCACCCAAGAAATCGTCAATTTCTAAAAACAAGTTTGGGAGTGAAACCTCCGTACAAAAGAGTACGATTCGGCCTCCAGGAACCTCCTTCCTCTCAAGCCTAATCTGACCCTCACCAAACAAGCAAGGTATAGTTCCTTCATTCACCACCACTGCCTTATCAACACGCAACCTCTCCGATACCTCCACTTCTATGATCAGACTCCCCTGCTGTGATACACCCATAGCGGACTGAACAACAAACTATAAGTGCCTTCATATAGGTCCCCCCATAAAGGGGTACCTCGATGTCAAGTTTCTTCTCCAAGGACAGTTTGGTATTAGCTACGAAGCTATGGTAACACCCCCACCTTTTGTTACACCTTACCAGTTTATAATGATTCCACACATTTAGGTACTATACTGTTTATGTTTATATAATTGGGCCGTGCCCTCGGGATCCAAGATCTCGAGGGCAGACTCCAATATGTTGGGACTTCACCCCACACCACGGTTTCCTGTTAAGTGTCCCGGTGATTACAACTGCTACCCTCCTCAAACTTGCTGACGACGTCCATAACCCCCCCTCACCCCCCTCCCTCTCCTACCCTCCCCTCCTAACACCCTTCCTCCCTCCTCCCAGTCTTTTCACCCCTCAGGTCCGCTTCATAATACCTTTAACATTCCCGGGCAGAGGCGGAGGTACATAGGTATAGTGTATCCCCTCTATGCGGAAAAAAGTGAAGTCCATACATATTGTTATATTTGGTGCTTTCTTTCGATGTGTTAGTCATTCAGTTCAGCTTCTGTTTTTATACAACATCCTATGTCTTGCTCTGTGTCCACTCCCCAGCTTCGGAGGATGCTATTGCAGAAAGCACCCTACGTGGTCTTCCTCGCCTCTATATCGTTTTCTTAGCTCAAAATGGATCCACCAAAGCTTGGGAGTAACCTAAATATCATCTCCTGGAACGTGAAAGGACTAAGGGCCCCTCAAAAACGAATGCAAGTTCTTAGACACCTCAAAAGACTTGAAGCGGATATAGCCCTGCTACAAGAAACACATTTGGGGTCGGAAGATCTCCCCAGGCTCTGCAAACTATGGGTGGGTGAAGTGGTAGGCTCCCCAGCATTGGGGAGGAGGGCACGGGTTGCCATCCTCCTCAACAAGAGGTTGCCCTTTTCCATCCGGCGGACGGAGGTGGACAACGTGGGACGAAGGGTCACTCTCCACCTTACCCTAGATGGTAGAGATTTCGCCATCTCAAACATTTACGCAGAAAATTCCCCCTCCCAATCTTATTTTCATGACCTAACCACCTGGGCCATTCAGGCTCTGGAACCTCTACACCTTCTTGGGGTTACTTTAACCAGTTAACAACCACCCTATAGACAAAAGACGTCTACAGGGCGGTTGCTTAATTCTGGGAGGACGTCTATTGACGTCCTCCCAGAATCGCGGGTCCCGCGCGCCCTGCGGGGCGCGCACGCGGGACTGTCGGTGCTCGCCGGCTTCAGGGGACCCGGCGGGACACAGATCGTGGTAAACGGCCAATAGTTGCGGCCGTTTACCACGTGATCGCTCCATCCAATGATCAAGTGGGGTGTCAACTCAGCCCCAAAGTGCCCATGCCAGCCTTCCCTTTGCCCTTCAGAATCCCCTGTGGCTTCCATCCAATTCTGGAGCATCAAACGTCCCCCCTTTCACCCGACTCAACTGTGGGGTGAACTAGTAACCTACCTCGCTAGTGCACCATTTGCCGGCGTTGATAACCGGCAAATGGTGCTAGACACAGGGCGGCCCAGGGGACTTCGGCCGCTCGTGGCTGTCAGGGCGCACGCGCGGGGCGTCCCGCGCGCCCTGGGCGCTAAGACCCTCCTGCAGTTATCTGCAGGAGGGTCTTAATTCGTTGGCGGGACATCTGCAGAAAACAGATATCCCACCAACAATTGACCAATTTCATTGGGGTTCTTCCACATCTCCAAGGTCTCGGACTTACCGGGTCCACCAATCCAGTACTTTTATTCTAACCCTCCCCCTTAAAAGACGCATTTACAAACTCTACCGCTTTAGAGATGGTAGATCCCATTCCACCTCTCACTGGGAAGCAGGGTGCAACAGGTGGAGGCAG
>BLSH010560242.1:628760-647512 GCA_018402905.1 Glandirana rugosa | reverse complement strand
CGATAAGGAGGACTCATACCGCTGTGGTGTACACACTGTGAAAATGTGTCGGACTGGTGTATGACTCCGGGTTGTAACTTGATCATGGAAGTCCGCAAGATGTAGGCTGTGTAAAAGTGTCACACATGTGGTGTCGCCATACTCAGGAGGAATAGCAGAATGTATTTTGGGGTGTCATTTTTGCTATGTACATGCCATGTGTTGAAAATAGCTTGTAAATGGACAACTTTGTGTAAAAAAAATGCGTTTTCATTTTTTTCCCACATTTTCCAAAAACTACTGGAACAAAAATGAACGGTTCAAAAGACTCATTATGCCTCAATGATTATTCTTTGGGGTGTTTGCTTTCCAGAATGGGGTCATTTTGTGGGTAATTCCATTGTCCTGGTGCTCCAGGGCCTTCAAAAACGTGATAGGTCTTCATGACATTAGATGTGTAATTTATGTCCCTAGAATACCTGACGGCGCTCCCTGCATGTTGAGCCTCTGTATGTGGCCAGGCTGTGAAAAAGTCTCAGACATGTGGTATCGCCATACTCAGGAGGAGCAGAAGAATTTGTTTTGGGGTGTAATTTGGGGTATGCATATGCTGTGTGTGAGAAATAACATGTTACAATGACAATTTTGTGAGAAAAAAAAAATCTTCATTTTCAAAAAATTCACCATGCCTCTTACTAAATACCTTGGAATGTCTACTTTCCAAAAAGGGGTCATTTGGGGGGTAATTTTACTTTCCTGGCTTGTTAGGGTCTCAAGAAATGAGATCGGCCGTCAGTACATCAGGTGTGATCAATATTCAATGATTGGCACCATAGTTTGTAGACTCTATAACTTTCACAAGGACCAAATAATATACACTTATTTGGGTTATTTTTACCAAAGATAGGTAGCAGTATAAATTTTGGCTAAAATTTACAAAGAAAAATTACTAATTTGCAAAATTTTATGACCGAAACAAAGAAAAAGGCATTTTTTCAAAAAAAAATTCAATCTTTTTTTATTTATAGCACAAAAAATAAACCCCCTCCTAGTGATCAAATACCACCAAAAGAAAGCTCTATTTGTGTGAAAAAAAGGACGCAAATTTCATATGGGTACCGTGTTGCATGACTGAGTAATTGTCATTCAAAGTGTGATAGCGCTGAAAGCTGAAAAATGGCCTGGACAGGAAGGGGGTTTTCGTGCCAGGTACTGTTGTGGTTAAAGTTTAATTCTTTAGTATAAAATATTATTTTCTATAAACCATGATATGTTGTAAAAAACAATCCAATTATGTACAAAGACAATTATAGTATACATTTTAAGATACAGAAAAAAAGAGAGACATGATTAGCAAGCAAATTTTAAAATTATTCATCAGTGAATAGTATATATATATATATATATATATATATATATATATATAAAAAGGATGTATTAGAGGGCCCAAGTTTGTCTTGGCATCTTAAATGTAGACTCAACACGTTTCATGGCGTACAGCCATTCATCAGGAGTATGATGCAGGACATTCTGGAAAATACATAATGAGTATGTAAATATTTTGTACCTCTAACGGGAATAGTATGATCTCAAAAGGAATAGTAACTTATGAAACAGATTCACACAAATGGATAGCGGATGGCAGGAGCCAGAGATGAGGAGTCAGGCACGGGGCATGAGGATCCAGCTGACGTGGCTAAACTTCAGCTTTAATCTAGTCTGGGATCAATAACTTTTAACATAAAAGACTGTCAAACTGGCCACACTAGTGCCATGTGTATAGCCATTTACATACACTCCTGTTTTCAATTGGGCTGCCTCTATTGAAACATGCACACATTATTCAAAACTATTTAGGAAATTGTACGAGACAACATACTGGGCATGGCAACAATACTACTGTTATTTCTCTTCCTAACATTTCAGTTAATTACAATAAAACAAACCTTGGTTACTGAAACATTTTAAATGTTATCATTTTGAACACACATACTGTTATAATTTAAAAATGAATTGGTCATTTGTTTGATTTGGTTTAGTTTTCTCATTAATCTTTTTTGTTGTTGGTTATTTTATCAGTGTCTTCTAGTGATCATAAAAAATGCACCTAAGACCCCTTTCACACTGAGGCGGTTTTCAGGCATTTTGGCGCTAGAAATACAGTATCTCACAAAAGTGAGAACACCCCTCACATTTTTGTAAATATTTTATTATATCTTTTCATGTGACAACACTGAAGAAATAATACTTTACTACAATGTAAAGTGTGAGTGCTCTGCCACTCCCCACCCCAAAGCACCTTGAACCCATGATGTTGGGGACAAGGGCTTCTTCCCCACAAACCTGGGTGGTGGTTATGGGGGTCTGCGGGCAGGGGGATTATTGGAATCTGAAAGCCCCCTTTAAGTAGGGGACGCCCAGATTCTGCCCCCCCTCATGTGAATGAGTATGGGGTACATTATACCCCTACCCATTCACAAAAAAAGTGTCAAAAAGAAAAAACACACACACAGTTTTTGACAATTTTTTAATTCAAAAATAAAATGTAAAATTTTTTTTTTAAATGCCCCCATGTAGATCCATTGTCAATCACGCCACCTGCCGCACCACCAGACCTGAAAAAAAAACTTTAGGCTAATTGCAGATTGCCCGCTCCTTCGTCTGACAGTTCTTAGATAGGTAAGGTGCGGGGCCACCTGGTGACGTTACTTGGTGGCCCTGCCCCCTGTAATGTCATTGACCAGTACATGCTGGGTCATTGATGACACAAGGGGCCGGGGTCACCAGGTGACATCACCAGGTGGCCCCGCTTCTTACCTATTTAAGAACTGTCAGACAGATGAGCAGGCAGTCAGCGGTTAGCCTTCTTCGAGTGTGGAGGTTTTTTTTTCTCATGGGCGGCGTGATTGATGATGGATCTACATCAGGGGACGTTGTTCAGGGGAGAAGGGGGGGCACTCCCTCATCCCCTCCCTTTTTCATGACCTGCCAGGTTGCATGCTGAGATAAGGGTCTGCTATGGATATGGGGGGATTCCACGCCATTTTTTTTTATTTTGACGTGGGGTCCCTTTCAAATCTGGGCTTGGTATGGATTTGGGGTGGAGACCTGACGTCTTTTTGTCACAATTTTTTTTTTTTAGATTCAGCAGGCAACCCCAGTTGTTAAGGGCATGGCAGACGGCTTCCTGGCCAGCTCTTTAGCAACTAGCTATATACAGTGTGTTTAAACCGTTACCTACTGTGCGCTGCCTATTTACGGCGACAGTGTGCATGCATACCACGAATCGCCGTAAATAGGCGGTGATTGACAGACGTGCAGCTAGGGGGCCGGTGCGCTCTCATGCCCACTGCACTCTGGAGGAGTGTGCCCGCGGCTCGGGCGGACCCGATGTCCGCCGGCGAGCCGTGATGAGCTGCCAGAGGGAATGCACGGGGAACCGCCGATGTAAACACAGCGGCTCCCCGTTCTGACAGGCGGCATGTCAGAGATCTACTGATCCCTGTCACTGGGATCAGTTAGATCTCTGGTGCCCCTGGTAGCCCAGCCCCCTCGCAGTTAGAACACACCTAGGGAACACGGTTAACCCCTAGATCTCCCCCTGCAGGTTAACCCCTTCACTGCCAATTAAATTTATGCAGTAATCAGTGCATATTTAAATTTCTGATCGCTGTATAAATATCATTGGTCCCAAAAAAGTGTCAAAAATGTCCGACATGTCCACCCTAATACCACAGTCTGATAAAAAAAATCGCAGATCGCCGCCATTACTAAAAAAAAAAATGTAAAAACGCCAGAAATTAATTCTCATGGTTTGTAAACGCTGCAACTTTTGCGCAAACCAATCAATAAACGCTGATTGCGCTTTTTTTTTACCAAAAATATGAGAAAGAATATAAATCATCCAAAACCGATGAATAAATTTGTTTTTTTATATTTTTTTTTTTGGATTTGTATTTTAGCAAAAAGTAAGAAATATTGTTTTTCGTTTGCAAAATTGCTGCTTTTTTTGTTTATAGCGGTGATCAGAAATGACACAGAGGTGATCAAATACCACCAAAAGAAAGCTCTATTTGTGGGGAAAAAAAGGATGCAAATTTGTTTGGGTACAACGTCGCATGACCGTGCAATTGTCAAAGAGAAAAAAACAACCAAAATGTGTGAAAACTGCAAGCAAAAATGCATCAAAAACACAGGTTTAAAAAATGCACCGCAAAACATGCCTGAAAACCTCATCAACCACAACCGAATGGATGTTAACCTAGACTTAACCACTTCAGCCCCTGAAGGATTTCACACTTTAGGACCAGAGCACTTTTTGCGATTCGGCACTGCGTCGCTTTAACTGAAAATTGCGCGGTCGTGCGGCGTTGTACCAAAACTAAATCTGCGTCCTTTTTTTCCCACAAATAGAGCTTTCTTTTGGTGGTATTTGATCACCGCTGCGTCATTTCTGATCGCCGCTATAAACAAGAGAAGAGCGACAATTTTGCAAAAAAAAAAAAAAAATTTCTTACTTTTTGCTAAAATACAAATCCAAAAAAAATATAAAAAACATTTTTTTCAACGGCTTTGGCCGATTTTATATTCTTCCTCATATTTGTGATAAAAAAAATCACAATCGGCATTTATTGATTGGTTTGCGCAAAAGTTGCCGCGTTTATGTATGATGAGAATTAATTTCTGGGGTTTTTATTTTTTACTAGTAATGGCGGCGATCTGCGATTTGTAGTGGTACTGCGATATTGTGGTGGACATGTCGGACCATTTTGACACTTTTTTGGGACCATTGGCATTTATACAGCGATCAGTGCTATAAAAATGCACTGAAATCTGTGTAAATGCCATTGGCAGTGAAGGGGTTAACCTGGGGGAGCTCTAAGGGTTAACTGTGTTCCTTGGGCGTGTTTTAACTGTGTGTGTGGGCTGCGCTAGTAGGGGAACGGGAGTGATCACAGCTTCCATATAGAGGAAGGCTGTGATCACAGCCCTTCCCCATCTCACAGAACGGAGATCCGTGTTTACATACAAGGACCTCCGTTCTTTCACTGCGGGGGGGGGGCATCGCGGGTAGCCGGTGGAGATCGAGTCCGCCGCACACGCTCCCTGGCCCCCCCCGGACACAGTTAGCGAGCGAGCGTGCCTCCGGCGGCGCGCGAGCGCATGCAGTGCACAATCTCGCAGCTGCCGTCATATGACGGAGGTTTGCGATATCAAACCACCTTGTCACCGTCAACTTGCGGTTGGCGGTCGGCAAGTGGTTAAGTAGTGCAGTGCCGAATAGCAAAAAATGACCTGTCATGAAGGGGGTAAAATCTTCTGGAGCTGAAGTGGTTAAGTGAACCTGTTGCTTTGTCCTGTATGGAGAAAGCACACGTACAGTTTAAGCACCAGTAGTAAGTAGCAATATTTATAAGCATATTACATTTTTCAATTACCTGTTTATATTCTATGGTGACATTTACAAAGAATTTATTTCTGGCAACATTTTAGAACACATTTTTCACATCAACTCATGGTATTAAATTTGCCATTCTACTAATACTGCAAGATGAACGAACTAGTAAATACCATGTGTAAGAAAAAAAAAGGGGGGTTATCCCAGAATTTAATATGTACCTCGCTACAGAATTTGATATGTATTTCAAATTACCAGTACTCTGTGACAAAATAAATTCATCATCTGCATCTGTTTGGACATGTGTCAGGAGCACTTTGTGGCAAGAGGGCTTCAGAAAAATTCTTTGATATTTAAGGCTGATTTTAATAAAATGACTCACTTTGCCATCAATAAGTCATTATTAATAATGCACATTTGTTTACAGTTCTTCATGCTCATGGCAATTAAGATCCTTTCAGATAGGGAATAGGTGCAGGTCAGTATTGGAATATTGATTGTATAGCAGGCCACTGTCTATTAGAAGCATAGCATCACAAGATCTTTCTACAACTGCCAAGTAACAACATATCTTGGCTAATCTTTTCCATTAATGAACTATTATTAGATATAAGGGTAAGTGTATTAAAAAAAATTCTGGCGCATTTGTTGACACTGTGTGAATGCACAGCCTGTGCTGAACATGGCCTATTCCCAGCTTAATTTAATGTTGTGATGCAACAGAAAAATCAGGTCATGCTGGGCTTCTATAGGGGATTAAAACAGGTGCTTTCTACAAACTTTCCAACTCAAGTAGCACAATAGGCACATTGTTACCAACATTGTAAATATCATCCATCACTTAGGGTAGACTGCTAGGAACACAAATTAATATTGTAAAAAAAGTTTTTTTTAATACATTTTGAGTGTAGCTTTTTTGCTTCTTGTATTATTCATAAAAATAAACACACGCATGCACGCACACACGCACACACACACACTCACATATACAGTATCTCACAAAAGTGACTACACCCCTCACATTTTTGTAAATATTTTATTATAAAATTTCATGTGGCAACATTGCACTTTGCTATAATGTAAAGTAGTGAGTGTACAGATTATATAACAGTGTAAATTTGCTGTCCCCTCAAAATAATTCAACATACAGCCATTAATGTCTAAGCCGCTGGCAACAAAAGTGAGTACGTGAAAATGTCCAAATGAGGCCCAAAGAATCAATATTTTGTGTGGCCACCATTATTTTCCAGCACTGCCCTAACTCTCTTGGGCATGGAGTTCACCAGAGCTTCACAGATTGCCACTGGAGTCCTCTTCCACTCTTCTTTGATGACATCACGGAGCTGGTGGATGTTAGAGACCTTGCGCTCCTCCATCTTCCATTTGAGGATGCCCCACAGATGCTCCATAGGGTTTAGGTCTGGAGACATGCTTGGCCAGTCCATCACCTTTGCCCTCAGCTTTATTAGCAAGGCAGTGGTCATCTTGGAGGTGTGTTTGGAGTCATTATAATGTTGGAATACTGCCCTGCAGCCCCGTCTCTGAAGGGAGGGGGATCATGCTCAGCAACAGTATGTCACAGTACATGTTGGCATTCATGGTTCCCTCAATAAACTGTAGCTCCTCAGTGCCGGCAGCACTCATGCAGCCCCAGACCATGACACTCCCACCACCATGCTTGACTGTAGGCAAGACACACTTGTCTTTGTACTCCTCACCTGGTTGCAGCTACACCATCTGAACCAAATAAGTTTATCTTGGTCTCATCAGACCATGTGACATGGTTCCAGTAATCCATGTCCTTAGTCTGCTTGTCTTCACAAACTGTTTGCGGGCTTTCTTGTGCATCATCTTTAGAGGCTGACCAATTTGATGCAATGGTGTGAGCACTGACAGGCTGATCCACCACCCCTTCAACCTCTGCAGCAATGTTGGCAGCACTCATGTGTCTATTTCTGAAAGACAACCTCTTGATATGATGCTGAGCACATGCACTCAACATATTTGTTTGACCATGGCGAAACCTATTCTAAGTGGAACCTGTCCTTTTAAACCGCTGTAGGATCTTGGCCATCTTGCTGCAGCTCAATTTCAGGGTCTTGGCAATCTTCTTATAGCCTAGGCCATCTTTATGCAGAGCAACCATTCTTTTTTCAGATCCTCAGAGAGTTATTTGCCATGAGGTGCCATGTTGAACTTCCAGTGACCAGTATGAAAGAGTGAGAGCAATAACACCAAATGTAACCCCTTCAATACCGGGCTATAGTAATATGACATCCACAGATGGGATCTTCCATCCTGGGTGGGCGTCATATGATGTCCTTGGTATTTCAGTATATTGGTGTCAGAGTGAACCGAATTGTTGTAGGTGAACTCGGCTAATGGCAGCAATGAGACTCAATCGTCCTGTGAGTACAAGGAGTAACAGCGGAGGTATTGCTCAAGGATCTGGTTGGTCCTCTCTGTTTGGCCATTTGATTGCGGGCGATAGGGCGATGAAAAGGCTAGTTCAAGGTAGAACACAGTGACCTCCAGAACCGGGATGTGAACTGCACCCCCCTGTAAGACACAGTGTTATTGGGGGTGCCATGAAGACAAACAATTTCTTTGGGGAAGACCTTTGTTGTCTCAGTTGCTGAGGGAGTGCCCTTCATCGGAATAAAATGTGCCATTTTGGTGAGGCGGTCAATCACCACAAAGATTGTGTTAAACCCCATGGATGGGGGCAATTTGACAATGAAGTCCAAGGAGAGTTGGGACCAGGGACACTCAGGAATGGGTAATGGATTTGACAGGCCCCAAGCCTTGGTCCTTTACGACTTGCTTTGGGCACAAGTGGGGCAAGCACTTGAGGCTCATCCAGTCCTCATTTATATGGGGCCACCAAAAAGTGCGGGATAGCAACTCTGCTGTCTTGCGATTACCAAAATGTCTGTTTAACTTATGGTCATGGCAGAGTTCCAGGGCAACTAGATGGAGCTCCTCAGGCACAAAGATCTGGGTACCCAACCACCATAGCCCGTCCTTTACAGAAAGTCCAGAATCAGCAGGTACAGTGGAGCCAGCTAGAGACTGTCTGATTCGTGTTAAGAGATCCTCCTGGACCAGTAAGAAGCTGTGGGCTGGTAAGATAGTATCTTGAGGGGGCACCTCCCCAGGTTCATGGAACATCCTGGACAGTGCATCCGGCTTGATATTTTTCGACCCGGCCTGTATGTGATGTGGAGCTGGAACCGAGAAAAGAACAAGGCCCAACGAGTCTGACGAGGTTTGAGTCTTTTTTTTTTTTTTTTTTTTTTTTATAACCAACAATTTTTATTGAACATATTTTGCAGTTGTACATTCAAAGGTTACATTCTTTACATAGCTTGTTTGTACAAACCAACATGCTCTTTTGTAGTAGAGTTTAGTTGCAAGGAAAGATTAGAAAAAGTAAAAAAAGATGGAAGATAGAAGAGAAGAGAAGGAAGGCTAGAAATCCCAGGAGCATTTACATTTTTTTAATGTGTTGGTATATTCTGAGCGAGCACTTATACAGACTCTGGCTCCCATTGGCTCCCTCACTCTCTATCGGCGTAATGTAGAGCCTGTCACCCCTAAGGGGAACATGCTGTGAGCAGGCTCCACATTTATCTATTTAATGGTTTAGTTGGGAACCACTTGGAAGGCCCAATTTTCATTCATACTACCATGTTTGAGTCTATCTGTGAGTATAACAGTCGCTACTTCTTCAATTTTCCCACTATTACCGTGTCATAGATATTTCATATTTCATTCAGCACTAGAGATTCTGTTTGACTGTAGCCATGAGTTCCAGTATCTGTGAAAGTCTTCACCCCTTCCCTCTTTATATGACAACAATTTTTCCATTTCACATTGAGCATTAACCCTAGTGACAATTTCTGTAATTTTTGGAGTGTCCTTTGTCTTCCATTTTGTTGCAATTGCTATTCTTGTAGCGCATAGTATGTGAACCATTATCTTTCTCAGGTGTGGAGGGAATAGTTCTATTGTTAGGCTGAGGAGGGCTAGCTCTGGGGTGATGTTGTATTGTTTCCCAGCAATTTCTGACATTAGGGCGGACACCTCCTTCCACAGATGTTGTACTTGCTCGCATGACCAAAAAATATGTGATAGGTTACCCCTAACTGAACAACCTCTCCAGCATAGGGGAGATATCTCTGTATTAATTGTGTGTAAGCGTACCGGGGTCATGTACCATCTATGTAGGATTTTCTGTGAATTATCCCAGTGGTCAATACATGCGGATGATCTGTAATTATGTTTAATGGCTAAAAGCCACTGTTGGAGGGGGAACTCTTTTTGGAGCTCCTCTTCCCATTTAAGCATTACTTGGAGCTTTACTCTTGTGGGGTGATAGTTAAAGTATCTATAGCATAATGATATGCCTTTGCACTTCTGAGACGGTTTGTTCATGAGGAATTTCCATATGGACAATGGTACCTCTATGTTTTTAGGTCGTACCTTCTCCTCAAAATGCTTTATTTGTTGGAGCTTAAATCTCTCCATCGTTGTTAATTCTACTAGATCACTACTAGCGTAGTGGAATCCTCTTCGTTTCCACTCCGCAGTAGAGAAATCTCTTATCAGATAATCATAGGCAGCTATTGGTTTCTGTAGGTGGAAGATTTCCTCCTCCTCAAACTTCTTTCTGCAAATTGTAGCCCAAGCTTGTACTGTCGCCTGTATTGTGGGGTATGGAGGGATTATTGGGTCGTGCACCATCGCTGCCGCCATCAATAGTGCAGTTAAATTATGGCCTGGTGTTACTTCCTGTTCTAAGGCGGACCACAGATTGTCTTCTTGGCAAGAGAACCAGTATTTAGCTTGGTCTAATATTGCCACTTGGTGGTATGCCCATGCATTTGGTAAACTACAGCCTCCTTTTAGTTTGTGTTTATATAGGTTTGATAACGCTATTCTTGGTTTCTTACCTGCCCAAATTAGGTTTCTTAGGTTGGAATTTAGCTGGAAGAAGAATTGTGGAGGGATTGGTATTGGTAAAGTTCGAAATTGATATAGCAGTTTTGGGATGATTTGCATCTGGTATGCCGCTATGCGGCCTACCCATGATAATTGGTATTTACTTATGACATCCATTGATTCCTCTTTTAGTTTTTTTAGTAGTGGGGGGAAGTTGGTCTCATACAATTTAGAAGTTGTGTTAGGCAGTTGTATACCCAGGTATGTTATTGACGGTGAGTCCCAAGTGCAGGGGAATAGCTCTTTTAACCTAGATAAGTTATTTTCAGTTATATTAATAGAGAGTGCTGAGCATTTAGTGGTGTTGATTTTGTGATAGGAAATTTTCCCAAAATCTGTCAAGGTTTTTTTTAAGTTTGCTATTGAGTCTTCTGGGTTCGTTAGGGTGAGGATTATATCGTCTGCGAATAATCCTATTTTATGCTCTCTGTTTCCTATGGTTATTCCCCGGAGGTTCATGTTAGTTCTTATCATTTCTGCCAAGGGCTCTATAGCTAATGAAAAGATTATTGGGGAGAGAGGGCATCCCTGGCGGGTGCCATTAGTCAGTTGGAATGGGTCCGAGAGCATTCCTGATGTGTATACTTTTGCAGTGGGATTCGTGTATAGGGACATGATTGCTGAGTGTATGGGTCCATGGAGCCCAAATTTGTTAAGTGTGGTGGCCAGGTATCCCCAATGGACTCTGTCGAATGCTTTTTCAGCATCTAGAGCAAGAAACAAGGTGGGTTTGCGGGAGAGTTCTGTAAATTTAAGAAGGTTAATCATTCTCCTCGTGCTGTCAGACGCCTGTCTGCCTTTGACAAACCCCACTTGATCCAAGCCCACCAGCAGAGGTGTGATTTCCATTAGTCGATTAGCCAACACCTTAGCAAATATCTTTAAATCTGAGTTGAGTAATGAAATTGGTCTATAGTTTTGGGGTAGTGAAGGGTCTTTCCCCGGTTTCGGGATGGTTATTATGATTGCTTGTAACATTTCTTCTGGGAATTTACCTGTTTCCACTGCATTGTTATATAGTGTTGTTAATCTTGGGGCTAATATGTGAGTAAAATTTTGGTAGTACTCGGCCGAGAAGCCATCTGCTCCGGGAGATTTATGTTTAGGGAGGGCTTTAATCACATCTAGCACTTCTTCAATGGATATTGGTCTATTTACATGCTGGAGAGTAGTATCGTCTGTCTTAGGTAGTTTGATGTGTTGTAGGAAATTGTTTATTTCCTCTATGGAAGGTTGATGGGTATTCGTGTCTTGCTTGAGATTATATAGGGTCTCATAGTAGGCCTTGAAGGCATTAGCTATTTCTTTGGGGTTGTGAGTGATATTGTTATTTTGTGGGTGTACTATTTTTGCTATTTTAGATCGTGCTTGCCGATGCTTCAGTTGGGCTGCTAATAGTTTACTGGCTCTGTTGTGCTGAGAGTAGTAGGAGAGTTTCATTCTCTTAAAGTATATATCATAATCCCTTTTTAGTATTTGTTTTAATTCTTCTCGTTTGGTATTAAGTTGTTCCAAGATGGTGTCGTTGGTACCCTTCACTTTTTTATGGGCCTTCTCTAGGTCTGAGATTTGTTTATTTAGGGTTGTTATTGCCTGCACTTTCTTTTTCTTTTCTCTAGAGGCTATCTGTATCAGTGCTCCTCTAGCGACCGCTTTATGGGCACACCATATTGTTGCAGGTGAACAGTCTGGGGTTTCGTTGAATTTGAAGTATTCCTCCAATTTCTTCCGCATTTCCTGTTGGATCTGCGGTTGAGAGAGCAGGAAGGTATTGTTTCTCCATAGGGAAGATTGAGTTTGCATGTAGTTGTCTACGATGTCTATGGTGATGGGTGCATGGTCTGACCATGTAATGTTTTGTATTCTGGCATCAGATACATTCTGCAGTATATGCTGATCTACAAGGAATAAGTCTATTCTAGAATAGCTTTTATGAACATTCGAGAAAAATGTATAGTCCCTCTCAGTGGTGTGCAGGCAGCGCCATGGGTCATATAGATTCTCCTCCGCCGTTAATTGACTCATGTCTGGACGTCGCCTACCCACCACTGAAGAGGAGTCCATATCTCCATACATAACAGTGTTGAAATCCCCACAAACAATTAAGTTCCCTCTTTGATGCTTTTTGGCTACTTGGATTGTTTTCCTGATGAATTTCATAGGATGATTGTTAGGTGCATAAATATTGACAACTGTGTATAGTCTGTTATTGATCTCCGCTGTAAGAATAATATACCGGCCATGCGGGTCGGTTACACTATTCTGTAGAGCGAATGTAACTGAGTCCTTAATCGCTATCATTACTCCTCTGTGTTTCTTCTGTGCTTTTGCCATGAAGATATGTGGAAATTTGTGGTGTGTACAGTTTGGTGACTTACTCTGGGAGAAGTGCGTCTCCTGTACGCATAGGATGTCACATCTCAGTTCCAGGGCTTTCCTCCAGAGGGATCTTCGCTTATAAGGGCTGTTCAAACCTCTAGTGTTGAAAGACATTAATTTAAGGGACATTCCATCTGTACGTTGCGCCGTGTTGCCATCTAGTGGAGAAAATGTGTAGACTCAAGCTTAAGATTATTGTGAAGCTCTTGAGGCATTCCAGCCTGTGTTCCTTCAAGGAAGAAGAGTAGAAGATCGAGAAAGAGAAAGATTCAACTGTTAACATTAGTTCTTTTAGTAATCTGTAATAAAGCTTTGCCATGAAAGTAATAGTGTTCCGGATTTTCCCGTAACCCAAGAAAAGGGGTATAAGTAAATCCAGGAAGGAAATAAAACACATAAACTGTAGAACTTTTTCTGTGTTCAGCCGAACATCAGCTACTCCATGTCTTGCACCCTGTCAGTGTTGAGTACTCCTTTAGGTGACTGTCAGGTTCCCTGTCAGAACGGGGATTTGTTCTTCCAAAACATCTGTTGTTGGTGGTGAAGTCATAACTTTTTATTTGAAGGGGCAGATTGCCCTGAGTTGCTAGATTGATTCTCCATGGGTAATAATCCCCATTTACGCAGCAGGTCCAGGCCCTGCTCCAAGGAGGTGATGCTGTATGCCACATTTTTCCACTCTGTCATCAGTTTGGTTGGGAAGCCCCATTTGTAGAGGATCTTATGGTTCCTTAACATTTTTGTAATGGGGACTAGTTCATTTATAGCTGCCATTGTGGCCTTGGAGAGATCAGCGTATAGCGTGATTCCCTTAAATGGTTCCGGTAGGGTCTGGTTTTGTCTTGTGTATCGCATTAGTTGTTCTTTTATTTGGAAGAAATGAATTCTTGCTATAGTGTCTCTGGGGATTTTATCAGGTAGATATGACGGCTTAGGCAGTCTATGTACTCTGTCTATAATCACGTCCGCCGGCGTGAGGGAGGGAATGGTCGTGAGCATGAGCTTTTGTAGGTATTGGCGTAATTCTGTCGGTTTAACCGATTCTGGTATGCCTCTGAATTTTAGATTGTTCCTGCGATTTCGGTCCTCTAAGTCTGCGATTTTGAGTCGCAGTGATTTGATTTCTTCCTCCATGTCAAAATGAGCGTCCACTAATTCATTATGTGCTGTGGAGAATTCCCCCATTTTGCTCTCCATGTGCGTTACTCTGTTTTCTAGTATAGTGATGTCTTTGTTGGTGGATCGCATGAATGAGTTAATGTCCTGTTGTATGGCCCCTCTTAATGTTAGCAGCATGTCTTTCATAGTGATGTCTGTAATAGGGGTGCCTGCGGTGGGGAAGTTGTCTAGTTTATTGCTCTCCTCTGTTGCCTGATCCATGTCCTCTCCCTCTGTTCCAGCTTCTCCCCCTCCTTCCCCTGTGGGGTTCAGTCTCCTTTTCTGTTTTATTGGGCTGTTGTCTACTGAGGGGGGATTAGGTGTGCCTGAATCAGGCGACTCACCGCTCCTTTGCTCGTCCGTGCCGAGGGCCGCGTGAGGCTCCGTGCTGCTCCTTCTTCCGGCGCCATCTTGGCAGGGCCCAGGCAGCGCTGCGGAGTAGAAGTCTGTCAGTTTTCTTGGCGGATCTCTGCCTTTTCTCTTCCCCATTACCACCTTCCAGCTCTCTGTGCTTTGCTGTGCCAGGATCAGGGTGTTTTAAGCCTGTGGTGTCGGTGTAGGTCGCTCTGGAGTGACTGGTGTGTCGGAGCTCCTCTCTCACACCACCATTAGCTCCGGCTGCCGGCTCCGCCCCCCCCGGTTTGAGTCTTTTGGCAGTCCTTAGATATTCAAGATTTTTATGGTCCGTAAAGACCAAAACAGGATGAATTGCTCCCTCTAGAAGATACCGCCATTCTTCCAGGGAGGACTTGATGGACAACAGTTCTCTATCCCCGTCATAGTTTCTCTTAGGGGGAGTAAGTTTCAGAGAGAAGAAGGCAATGGGGTATAGTGAGGCCTTGGTCCCTTGTCTCTGAGATAGGACTACCCCAACTGCGGTCTCTGAGGCATCCACTTCCAGGATATATGGCAGTGTGGAATTGGGGTTTTTAAGAACAGGAGCTGAAGTGAATCATTTTTTCAGAGTCTGAAAGGCTGCTTGTGCCTCAGTGGTCCAGACAAAACGAGAGTTCTGCTTGGTCAGCTGGGTTATAGGGGCAATGACAGCTGAGAATCCTCGGATAAACTTAAGGTAAAAATTGGCGAAGCCTACAAAGCGCTGCACCCCTTTCTTGTCTACTGGCGTTGGCCAGTCGATGATGGCTGAAACCTTCTGTGGGTCCATGGTGGTGCCCGTAGTGGAGATGTGAAACCCAGAAAGGAGATGTCTGGACACTCGAAGGTGCATTTTTCCGCCTTTGCGTAGAGCCCGTGTTGCCGAAGGCGTCTGAGTACACATTTAACATGCCTGTGATGTTCCTCTAAGGAGGGGGAGAAGATTAGGATGTCGTCCAAAAAGACCACTGCAAACAGATCAAGATAATCCCGGAAGACATCATTCACCAGGTGTTGGAAAGTGACTGGGGCATTGCAGAGCCAAAAGGGCATGACCAAGTACTCAAAATGGCCAAACCGAAAGGCCGTCTTCCATTCACCCCCCCTCCCATATGCTGATCAAGTTGTGGGCCGCACAAAGGTCTAACTTGGTGAACACAGCAGCAGAGCCAAGTCTCTGAAAGAGCTCTGGAACTAGGGGCAAAGGGTACCAGTTCTTGACTGTGCTTTTGTTGAGGTCCCGGTAGTCAATGCAAGGCCTGAGGGTATGGTCTATTTTTTCACAACAAAGATCCCGGCTCCTGCAGGGGACGTATAAAGCCCTTCTTCAGATTTTCCTCAAGGTAGGCTTTGAGAGCCGCCAACTCCACTCCAGAGAGAGGAAATATTCTGCCGAAAGGGACTTCGGACCCTGGTAGCAGGTCAATCAGGCTATCGTAAGACCTGTGTGGAGGAAGGGTATCTGCCCCCTTCTTACTAAAGACGTCCAAGAAGTTATGGTAAGCTTCAGGGACAGCGAGATGAGTTTCCTGATCAGGGTCAGAATTGATGCGAAGAACAGCTGCTGATGCCCCCTGGGGCGGCTGCAGGCAGTGACTTAGGCAATAGGGGAATAGAAACTCCGGTGTTCCAATCAATGTGTGGGTTGTGGATTCGGAGCCATGGGAGACCAAGGATGACTTTGGCCGTCCGAGCAGGCAGGGGAAAAGTCACGTGGGTCACTGTACTGGACTTTATAATTGACCCATCAGCCAGTCGAATGACAATCTGGTGGTCCTTGGGTCGGAGAGGTATCTGATGTTGGGTGGCGAAGGAGATATCCACAAAACAGCTGCAGACCCCCAAGTCCAGGATGGCTGGAATACTCCCACCGGGAAGCTGTAGGGAGATGGAGAGAACAAGGTTAGACATGGTATTTGGCAGAAATAACACTTTCCTTATGGCTGTGGTAGAACACTTACCGGCCTCAGCAGGGCAGTTTCTCACCAGATGTCCTGAACCCCCACAGTATAGGCACAGATTGAGGGTCATGTTTCTCTATCATTCCTCAGGAGAGAGAGAGGGGCGGAGGAGCCCAATTTGCATTGGCTCAGGGTGGTCTTGCGGAGAGGAGGAGGAGGAGGGTGCAGCCGGGCCAGGTCCTGGGTAGCTGGGCACATGGGCCATCATCCAAGTCGGACACAAGGATCCGGTGGCTCTCTCCACTCTGTGTTCACGCAGGCAGCGGTCGATTTGGATTGCCAAATTGGCCAGTGCGTCTAGGGTGTGGGGAACCCCGACGCGTTCAAGCTCATCCTTGAGCAACTCGGAGAGCCCTAGCCTTAATTGATAGCAGAGGGCAGCGTCATTCCAGCGCCTAAATTCCAACACATATTCCTCTGCTGTGCGACGGCCCTGTTGGAGGGCATGGAGTGCCTCTTCTGCGGTGGTGACCTGATGGGGATCCTCGTACAACTAGGCCATGGCATGGAAGAACCGGTCCAGACTAGAGGTCTCTGGGGGTTTCTGCTCCAGCAGGCGGTGAGCCCAGGCTTGAGGCTCATCCAGGAGGAGACAAATAACTAGGCCCACCTTGGTGGCTTCCAAGGAGAAGGTACGGTGCTGAAGAGCGAAGTACAACTCGCTAGAGTTGTGAAACGCCTGAAACCTCCTGTCCCTGCAAACTGCTCGGGCATGGGCACCTTAGGCTCCGTAGGTAGAGTCACTATAGTGCGGGAGGTAGTCTGGCCGGTGCTGGCTGATGCTGGGGTAGCAAGGTCCCGGACTTGGTTTCCCTCCTGAAGATTTTTCACAGCTTTGGTCAGGCCAGCTAGGTGAGCACACAGTTCCTCCATAGGAGAGGGCCCTGGCACAGACTCGGACATGGCTGTCCATTGCTGTCACATACCTGGTGGTCGAGTCTGACTTATGCGGGGGCAACCTCTCTTACGGCCCTGGTTCGAGAACCCCTGATAGTGCAGACAAGACAGGGAGCTCAGGAGTACAGGGGGGGGGACGAGGGCTGGACTTTAGTCTCTGGTGGTAGGTGAGAGTCCACTGGAGCTCGTGCAGGCAGAAGGATAGTGGTGCAGGCTGGGTCGGTAACTTGCTGGCAGTGCAGTACAGAAGTATCAGGCAAATGGATAGTCGGGTACAGGCAGGGTCGGCAACATGCGGGCAGCAGAGGTACAAGGGATCAGGCAGAAGAGTAGTCATAGACAGGCCGGGGTCAGGGCAGGCAGATAGCAAACAGAGTCCAAAGGAAGCCGGGGTCACAGGTACAGGAAGTTTCTCAGGAATAGACACTGGGGTTGCAGGTGCAGGAACGCTGTAGAATGGACAGCACTGGCTGCAGGATGCTGTCCGCTTAAATGGCCGTTTTGGCGCCATTTCCGGTGCACGCGCGCATCAGTGCATCAGGTGTGATCAATTTTCAATGATTGACACCATAGTTTGCAGACTCTAACTTTCACGCAGACCAAATAATATATACTTATTTGGGTTATTTTTTTCCAAAGATGTGTAGCAGTATAAGTTTTGGCCCAAAATTATGAACAAAAATGACTTATTTGCAAAATTTTATAATAGAAACTAAAAAAAGTGGGTTTTTTTTTCAAAATTGTCGCTCTTTTTTCAGTTATGTCACAAAAAATAAAAAACCCAGAGGTGATTAAATACCACCAAAAGAAAGCTCTATTTGTGTGAGAAAAATGATAAAAAATGTTGTTTGAATACAGTGTTGCTTGACTAAGTAATAGTCATTCAAAGTGTCAGGCGTGGCTTAGCGCGGCGGGCGGGAGGACGTGTTTAGAGAGAGCTCCGTGCTGCACGAGTTTATCCCTCTCCATCTGAGCGCTGTGAGGCCCATCCAGAGGTAAAAAGACCCTAGGGAGACAGCACAGAACCAGAGCTACCCAACGAGCCCACTTAAGGCGAATTTCGCTGCTTTTTTCCGCCGCGGCCTAGGCCCCGACCGGATCCCCGGGCTAAATTTCGGGATCGCGGGACGCGGCCCGCTCCGCTCGGCGGCGCTTCTCCCCCCTCACAGCCAGATAGCCCTACCCACACACCCAGGGACAGTAAGCCCCTCCAGGGCTGGAAAAAGTAATTGGGGTGTATAATTTACAAAGTCTCAGTAGAAGCAAGCTGACTGCAAAGACTGTGCTTATGACTGCCATATCTCATAGGCGGCCATACCTAGGATACAACCATATAACTTTCAGAACATCTACAGTATAGGACAAGGTCCAAATTCTCAAGGTTCACTCAATAGACATTGCTCTGGCAAGGAAAGCAAACGGTGACACATACCTATAGTACACAGCTGCTTTGCTCTTTCACAGCCATTCTCTGACTCTCAGAAAGCCCTGCCTACCATCTTCCAGACTTTCTGCTCACTGTCAACAGAGCAACAATCACGGTGTCCTTGCCGGAGCCTGATAAAGCACTACCCCAGAACAAACTGCCGCCGCCTTTTTTC
>BLSH010560242.1:591259-614953 GCA_018402905.1 Glandirana rugosa | reverse complement strand
GGTTGACGACGTCGAACGGAGTCACACCTCTGACTGTTCCTCCCGTCACCCCTTCCCACCCACCTTCTACTACACCTCCTACTTCTCCAGGATCTGGGGTGTACCTTACTCCCAGTACGCTCACTGTACACGTCAAACCTCCTTCTCCACCATCAGCGTGTCTCCGTGGTCGTGTCGTTTTCTCGTTCGTCCAACGTTTTCGCCTCGCGGTGCCTCGCACGGGATCTGTCATCCGGACGATGATGGGTGGCGTGGGTCCCTGGATCGTGTGGTTTCCGTCGAGTTTCCGCAAGGGGGTGTTGTTGTCAGCACATTGTCTGAAGAACTGCCATGTGGGGGAACGCCTTTGAGCTGCCTTTGGTGTGCTAGGTCCCTGGGTGCGGTGGGTAGTAGCAGGCCTACTGTCTAGGGCACGCTCCGTGGCGCTCCGCTTTTGCAACCTGCTTGCTCTTTTGCTGTGCTGGTGCCTCTGTGCGACTACCACCTCTTCCTCCAAACTGCACATGTCACTCGCATGACCCTCATTCCATGTGGGGTCTAGGACCTCTTCATCCTCCACATCATCTTCCACCCACCCTTCCCCACTGCCCTCCTTGTCAGTCTCCACACTGAGGCAAGCTGCAGCAGTTGGCACCTGTGTTTCAACATCATCAGAAATGTGCTGCGCTGGTGTTTCCATGTCCTCATCCTGCAACAGAAGTGGTTGGGCATCGGTGCACTCAATGTCTTCCACTTCTGGGGCAGCGCTATGTGGATGACCCATGTTAAGCACACCAGGAGAGTCATCAAAAAGCATAAGAGTCTCTTGCTGCTTGGCTAATTTACAAGGGGCTGAGGTGAAAGACAGATGGCCAAGGGGTTCAGGTGCCAACTCTGAGCTTTCATCAAGGGACTGGGAGGGAGACAATGTGAAGGAACTGGAGGCATTGTCAGCCACCCAATCTACTATTGCCTGTACTTGTTCTGGCCTCACCAATCGTTGAAGGGCATTTGGGCCTACCATATACCGGTGAAGGTTCTGTTGGCTACCTGAGGAAGGTGTTTCCCTTGTGCGTGTAGCTGGCACACCTCGACCACGTCCTCTCCTTCCAACAGGAGATTCACCAACACCACCAACACCAGCAGCACCAGCATCACTTAGCAGCACCATGACCACGTCCCTTATTTGCTCTCCTCATTGGGCCCGCAAATGTACTATGTAGCCCTATGTAAGTATTTATTAATGCCAATTAATACCTTTTTTTTGGAAAACACCAACGTAGCAGGACTTTTTATTTTGGTGCAAGAAATGCACTGCTCACACCAACAGCTGGAAGCTCTCCCTTTAGAACTAGGAGATGATTTTTGAACAATAAATAATCTGTCACTTACAGCAACAGCTGGAACCTGGCCCTATAGGAGTAGGCAATGGTTTTTGAACAATAATCTGTCCCTCTAAGCAACAGCTGAAAACTCTCCCTTTAGAACTAGGAGATGATTTTTGAACAATAATGTGTCACATACAGCAACATCTGGAAGCCCTCCCTTTAGAACTAGGAAATGATTTTGAACAATAATGTGTCACTTACAGCAACAGCTGTAACCTGGCCCTATACGAGTAGGCAATGATTTTTGAACAATAATCTGTCCCTCTAAGCAACAGCTGGAAACTCTCCCTTTAGAATTAGGAGATGATTTTTGAACAATAATGTATCACTTACAGCAACAGCTGGCCCTATAGAAGTAGGCAATGATTTTTGAACAATAATCTGTCCCTCGAAGCAGAAGCCTCTACCTAGTGCAGTCAGATCGTTGTGTAATGCAGGGTTTGATCTGCAATCCGTCACTCAAAGCAGCAGTATGTGAAATACCAAATGACTCCCACAATCTGATCGTTGTGTACGATCCCACAATCTGATGGTTGTGTACGATCGTTGTGTTAGGCAGGGTTTGATCTGCAATCTGTCACTCAAAGCAGCAGTATGTGAAATCTCAAATTTCTGCATTCTGTCCCTCAGAGCAACAGCAGTACTAATCTCAGGATGCAGGATCAGATGTTAAAATGTCTGCAATCTCTCCCTCACAAAAACGCCGGCAGCATCCTCTACCTACACTAACCCAAGAGCATGTGACATGCAGCACTGTGACTCCAGCTTATAAAGAGGCTGGGTCACATGATGCACTGCCCAATCACAGCCATGCCATTAGTAGGCATGGCTGTGATGGCTTCTAAGGGCAAACCAGTGAAACGCTTGTTGATTGGCTGCCCTTCAGCTATTCAACATGCGTGATCAACTACCAGAACCCGAACCCAAACGTTTTTTGAAATGTCCGTGTTCAGGTCCGGGTCCCGGACACCCGGAAGTTTGGTACGGACCCGAACGTTACAGTCCGGGTTCGCTCAACACTAGAAATAACCTTTCAGGTGTAGAAAAAGCAGTCTTCTCTTTTGCTGACTCTGTGAGGGGTATCTGCTAATAGCCCTTAGTTAGGTCTAGGGTTGTTATGTACTGGGGACCTCCCAATTGGTCTACAAGTTTGTCAATATGGGGCATCTGGTATGAACCAACTTGGACATGCTATTTAACTTTTTAAAGTCATTACAAAACCTTATAGTGCCATCCAGCTTCGGGACCAGCACTATGGGGCTCGACCAATCACTGTGGGACTCCTCTATCACATCCAATTCTAACATGGTTTTGATTTCTTTTGCCACGGCCTCTTGTCTAGCATCAGGGATTCTATAGGGTTTCACATTTATGTGAACACCTGGTTCCATGATGATGTCATGCTGGATCACTGAGGTAAGTCCAGGTAAAGGGGAGAAAAAGTCTCTACTTTTACTCACAAATTCCATAATGTCATTTTGTTGTGTTACAGACAAGGACTCGGTTATGGGGACTTCAGGGGTCATTGGTACCCTGTCCTTTTGGGGAGGGGAGACGGTCAGTAAACTCTCTCTATTCTTCCATGGTTTTAAGAGAATAACATGGTAAATTTGCTCCGGTTTTCTCCTCTCTGGGTGGTAAACTTTGTAATTTACCTCCACTATTCTTTCCCTAACCTCAAAGGGACCCTTCCACTTGGGCAGAAATTTACTTTCCACAGTTGTGACTAGCACCAGCACCCTATCTCCGGGGTTGAAAGTTCGGGTCTTGGCATCCCGGTTATAAACCCTCCTCTGGGCTTCCTGGTCTTGCTCCATATGTTAGAATACCAGGGGCAGGACAGCTGCAATTCTATCCTGCATCAAGGAGACATGCTCAATTACACTTCTATATTGGTTGGCCTCCCCTTCCCTCATTTATTTTGTGACATCTAGCAGCCTCCTGGGATGTCTACCATACAAGAGTTCAAATGGGGAATAACCAGTAGACGCCTGCGGAACCTCTCATATGACAAACATGAGGTATGGTAGCAAAAAATTCCAATTTCTCCTAGCTTTGTCGACCACCTTTTTTAACATACTTTTGAGGGTTTTATTAAATCTCTCCACAAGTCCATCTGTTTGGGGGTGGTAGACAGAGGTACGGAGATGGGAGATTTTGTACAACTTGCACAGTTCCTTAGTAGCCCTGGACATGAAGGGGGTGCCCTGGCCCGTTAAGACCTCTTTTGGGATCCCTACGCAACTGAACACCTGGACCAATTCCTTGGCAATAGTATTAGCGGAGGTATTATGCAAGGGTATGGCTTCAGGGTAGCGCGTCGCATTGCCCAGTATTACCAGAATGTGTTGGTGGCCCCGGGCAGACTTTACTACTGGCCCCACAAGATCCATGCCAATTCTCTCTAATGGCACTTCAATTATGGGTAGGGGAACAAGCTGACTGCAAAAATGGGGTGACGGTGTAGACATTACACACTGGGGGCATGACTCACAGTACTCTCTGACATCTGCATACAGCCTGGTCAGAAGAACCTCTGGGTTATCCTCTCCCTGGTCTTCTCCATACCCAGATGTCCCCCCATTACATGCCCATGGGCCAAGTCTAGCACCATTGCGCAGAAGGGTTTGGGAACCACCAGCTGTTTGTCCTCAACGTGTTTTACCACCTGGTGCAGCAGATTATTGTTAAGAGCCATGTAGGGGAAAGACACTCCCCAATTAAGATCCACAGGTCCCCCATCTATCATCTTAATGTTCTCTCTGGCTCTAATGAGGGTAACATCTCTTAATTGCTCTGTACAAAAATCCTCTCTCCTGACCTCTAAGTCAGGGGTCCCATTCTGTCCACTCTCACTATTAGAGTTAGAGAGGTTCTCTGGTTCACTAAGCTCCACCTGAGAGCTGTCTTCCAGCTCCTCTGGCTCCCCAGCCATTACAAGTAAAGGAAGAGGGTCTCCTCCCTCCTCAGTCCGGCCAACCATCTCCTCTTCCATTTGGCAAAAATGTTCTTGTAAGAGTTCCCGCGCTTCCCCAGCAGGGGGATCTCTACCCTCCAAACTCTCTGTGCATTCCCATAACCTCCAAAAATTGGGAAAATCCCTCCCCACCAGAACCTCATTAAGCAGGGAAGGTAACACCCCCACTGAGTGTGTCAAGCTGGCCCACGCTGTGTCATTCTCAACCACGGCAGTCTGGTAGTCCTGAGTGTCCTCATGGATGCAAATGGGGACACTCAGGGGGCAAATGACTGGAGGTTGGTCTCCCGCTGGGCCGCAGTCACCTGTAGCAAGGCCATCAACATATCCTCCATTTTAAAGAAGATGTCCGCTGAGTCCACCACGTGTGGGAGATTAGCTCGTGTGGATCACCTTTCCTGGGAAAAAGGTAGTGGAAAGACCAACATTCTTAAAAGTCTGGCAGGTTGGCAGTTTTATTTAGAAAAAAGGTGCAAGTCATAAAATAAACAAAACATCAAAACAAAACCTTGCCGTCCGGTGCTAAACTACTACAGAACAGGAAACCCCTCTATACAATGTCGGGCTTGTCCCTGACACCTTCAACAAACAAACGCAAACCTTTTCTCTTGCAGTCCCTAGAGCAACCAACTCCCATGGTGTAGCTCTCTCACTGTAGTCATAGTGAATCCCAGGCCAGAGCTCAACTGAGATGTCTTCCTGGTCATTAAATGCAGCTGAAGAGGAATTTGGGTGGACCAGAAACTCTGGGCTGGAACGGTGGCCACGGTGGCTAGCAAAACCCAGGTTGGACTCTCATCAGTCCACTCCAAGTGAACGTATGCGAGATGACAAATATCGTCCATCCACTATCGCACCTCGCATCACGTCACAGCATTTTACATTCAGATATTTAATTTTTCCAAAACATACTATGTATTGTCTTTAATAAAAAAAGCTAAACTTCTCAGTAGACATAGTAAAAGTTATGCTTTTGCCCCAAAATCCCAGAAAGCGGCAATGATTGCTACTTGTTTAGCAGCAATAAAAATGTGAAATTGTAGGTTTTTCACTTTTCACTTTCCTTTTCAATTTATATTATTCACTTTATGCCTAATAAAAAATCTCTTGTGAAATGTTTCTCTGTTTATTGAACTGAAAAGACAAGATTTAAAATGCTGACTCGGTCTCCAGAGATGCTGGAATTTCATACAGTTCTAATAAATGTAATATACAGTTTAGAGTCTTTATTCTAGTAGGCATGGTAATAGCAGAATAAACATACACATCTTGCAATTTGTGGCCTACATGAATTTGAAAACTAAAATATTTAATAAGCATTTTGCTGATTTTACCCAGATAATCTCCCACTTAGGCTGGATTTACCCCTATGTGCTTTTTGCATTTTGCAGATTTGCTCTGCAGCATGCGTTCCATAGGAAACTATGTTTAACGGACTGCAGTGCAAATCTGCAAAATGCAAAAAGCACTAGAAAGGCATAGGTGTGAATCTAGCCTTAAGCCTTGTACACACGGGACGACGATCGTGTTCAACACGTCGTACTCACGACCGTTGCATGCAGAATCGATCGTCTGTGGCGGCGCTTTCAACAGTTGAACGTACGACGGTCGTTCGTGGGAGTTGTATGTGCAGACTAGAAAACTTGGTCGTGTCAACAAGCTCGCATACGACCGTTGAGTCGTGTGTAGAGCAGCTGTGTTCAACAAAGTTGTATTGTGCTAAACACGCATGCGCCAAGTCCACTTTCAACTAACATGAAATTAGAAAGGAGCCCAAAAGGTGACGCTACTTCCTCATTATACGCTCGTTCGCGTCATCACGTTCGGCCGGCCGCAAGTTGTATGTACGACCGTCGTGTGCATGTCAGTGGGCTACATATGACCGTCAACGTACGATTCAACACGGTCGTGCGCACGATCGTCGTCCCGTGTGTACGAGCCATTATTCTCCAGTTTGAGTAGTTGAGGCTGCAGTGGATTTAGCAATTGGGCTGCACCAGAACCATGGAACCCACTAAATTGGTTATTTAAATAAATAGATTCTGACCAATCCAGAAGAGAATGCTCAACATCATAGGAATCTAGCCAGTGGTGCACAAATGTTAGGATGACTACATAAGCCCACTCAGCAGGCAAGCAAGTTAATGTTTCCATGTTTATAGTGTTTAAACAACTAATTTGGCAGGAAAATTTTGTTATGACTCATTCACGCCATGTCATGATCTATTTTGCTGCATTGCTCAGTACAGGCAAAATGCATGCCCGTTAGAACATCCTTAAGGGCTGGTTCACACTGCAGCGTTGCGGGAACCCTGCAAATCCACTGCGGGTTCTACCATCGCTTGTCTCCTGGCGATGGTTCACACTGCACTATGCAAACTGTGGGGAGTGTCAGTACAAAGCTAATGACACCCCCAAATCAGTTTGCATATCGCAGTGTGAACTGCAAACTCACACAGGAATCGGATTGCATGGTGTGAACCACCATGTGATCCGATTCTGACCCTGCGAAAAAAAAGGGTCCTGTGCGAGTTTGCTCAGATTGCGATGCAAATTTAGCCATACAATCTCTATGGCTGAATTTGCATCGCACAGAGATTGCATGTGACTCACACTGCATTGCGGTGCGAATCACATCCGATCTCTGAGATCGGAGCAATGTGAAACGGCCCTTAATGTATATTAGTATGTAGGAAAAAAGCTATGCTGCATTTTGGTATATTGATCTGCATTTTGCAATTCATGTCAGCTAAAGTGTAGTCCTTCAAAATTGCAATGCAATGCATCTTACCAGCAAAATCGCATGCATTCAGGTGTGAACAAGTCCTTATAATTTAAATTCTAATAGCATCAAGTATGTAACAATTACAGATAAAGCTTTCATTTTTACTAAGAAAAGAATAACTGTCCGGCTTTTCCTCTTTCTTCAAATCACTTATATGGGAATAACATTAAATGTTTCATGCTGATTTGCTGAAACAAACATTGATTGCTTGTAGCTGATATAGTCATTTATAAATCAGTATTACAGAGTATTTCCTAAGCTTTATATACAAATGTTTTTTTCATTACCAGTCATTTTCCTATGAATATTTTTCATTTCTTTGACTTTTAGTATAAGTAAGATCATTTACGTAAGCAGTTTCCATTGCAAAATGTAAAATAGTCAATGTGCTGATGACAGTAAAATGTTCTGAAAAAAATTAAGAAATTCATGACAAACAAGAATAAAACTTAACTCACTGAACCAGATGACTTTTCTTAAAAAAGTGAGCTTTTTTCTAAAATGCAACTGCCATTAATCAGCAGACTTTCTTTGACAAAGATTCCAGATGTTTATAAAGTTTTGCCATAAGGAAAAAATAGACTAAAGACAAATGATCAAAATTCAATACTGTGTAAATAAATACTGTAAATCTCTTCAGATTAGTGATCACAATTGCATTTAAACCATTGTCAGTTATCAAGAGTCAAAGTAATTCATATACTTCTGCTTATTTTAGTATGCTTTTTTTTTTTTTGCTGGCTAAGGTGACATAAGAAAGGCCTAATGAAAGAAAGCCAGGGATGCCTATCTTCTGCATCTATTCTCCTCAATATTTTTGTTTATAATTAAATGATTTTGGCCCTGGATATGTGCCTCTTTCTTTTCTTACTCAATGTTACTTGTCTTACATAAATTGTTTATGCATCTAAAATATCTGCTAAAATATGGGGGATATTCTGTTTCACCACTATATGGAAGAGCAATAACCTGTCAGAAATCAAAAAATTGAAAAGCTTTGAACTTTGGAAAGCCTGAGGTATTATACACCGACAGTATTACATACATACTCTGACTATACCTTTAAAATATTACAGGCCCTTAGAGTAGAACAGATTTTTATTTTTCCATATCCCAGCCTAAATCACGTCCCACAAAGTCTTCTCTATTTGAATTAGTGACCCTGACATGTAGGGAGACTAGGGTGCACTGACTGATGACCAATGCACAACCATTTTAGATGATTTGCCCGCTGTGTCCTTTTAGTTACATAGTTACATAGTCAGCGAGGTTAAAAAAGGCATAAGTCCGTAAAGTCCAACCTATGTGTGTGCTTTTATGTCAATATTACATTGTATATTCCTCAATGTTGTGGTCCCTTAGGTGTGCATCCTCACTGCTCTTACCGTAAAGAACCCTCTATGCAGTTTAAGGTTAAACTGCCTTTCTTCTATTTTTATTGAATGGCCGTGTGTCTTTGTGTACTCCCTTGCGCTGAATAGTTTTGTCCCTATTGTGGGGTCACCAGTACAGTATTTGTACTTCAAAATCATATCCCCTCTCAAGCGTCTCTACTCCAGAGAATAAGTTCAGTGCTTGTAATCTTTCCTCATAACTAAGGTCCTCCAATCCCTTAATTAGCTTTGTTGTCCTTCTCTGAACCCTTTGCAGTTCCAGGACATCCTTCTAGAGGACTGGTGCCCAGAACTGAATGGCATACCCCAGCCCCTCCCAGTAATCTGTCCACTCGATCCGTGATGTTCCAAACCCGAGCGCCTGGTAAACAGCATACAGTTCGGTGCTTCAGGTCTTTGTGACAGATTGCCCTCTCTGTGTTTCTAAGAACTGAGTCCCCTACCACCACAACCTGTCTTTCCTTTCCCCTGGCTTCATCCCCACCCTCGCTGGAGGAGTTACTCCCCTGGCAGCTAGGGGCGCCACTCTGCTCCAGTGATGCTGATTCCTGACTGGTTTCCGCAATATCACACAACGGGGTGTTCCTATTGGGATGCTCCAGCCCAGGATCAGCCTCCGTGACTATTTCCCTTTTACCCTTCCTAACTGTCACCCAACTACTCTGTTCTGGTGCCTGCACCTCTATGCCTCCACCTGCCTCTGTGCTGGCCCCTGCCAGCACCTGCCGAGTATGATCCCAACTCTCCTTAAGTATGGAGAGTCTTCTCAGTGTTGACTGTTGCTTCCTTGGATTCAGAACCTGGGCTTCCAGGGAAACAATGTTCTTACATTTTGTACAGCAGTATTTGCCCTTGATTGCATGATCAAGGAAGGCATACATGCGACAAGATGTACACCGAGTCGCTTCTCCACACCCGCCAAGCATTGTACCTATTGATTTATTGGGGACTGGGAATTATGCTCTATTCAATTAACTAACCGCTGGCTGCCTGAGTCCAATACTCACAGTACACTTGTCCTCACAGCACTCGGGTACTCACGCCACACTCGGGTACTCACACCACACTCGGGTACTCACACAACACTTGGGTACTCACACAACACCCAGGTACTCGCACAACACTCAGGTACTCGCTATACTCAGGTACTCACATACACTGTCAGTCAGTTTTTATTGTATGTGTCTCTGTGTCATTCTGCACAGCCTCCCCTTGCAATCTGACACTTGCAGGAATCAGTCACCTTTAGTCCTGCCGCCTCTCCAGTCAGTCACACTCTCCCTCCAGTTTGCAGATGCACTCACCTGCCACCTCTCCCTTTCAGCTCACTGCCTCCCGGTCCCACTGGATCTACTCCCGCCTCCTCTGACCTGCTCCTGCCACCGCTCGGTCATATCTGCCCGCTCTACTGCCGCTCTGTCATGGGGGGTCCGGTCTGCCCACTCTGCTGCCGCTCACGGGAGGGGTCCGGTCTGCCCACCGCTCTGGTGCCGCTCTTGATGGAAGGGTCCGGTTTGCCTGCTCCACCTCTACTCTAGGTCACGGGTAAGGGGTCCAGACTGCCTGCTCCGCTCCCTCACACCTGCAGCTGCTTTTGGTTACCTGGGCTCCGCTCTTGGTTGGGGGGGTGGTTCGGTCCTGTACACGCTGCTCAACTGCACTACCACACGTCTCCCGATTCCAATTTTGCACCAAAAAAAAGCACTACAACAGCACCATCTAAAGCCTAGAGGTTGGCGGAGGAGTGTGTAGAATCGGTGGAAGACCCACTGAGGGAGGAGCCCTTATCATTGTTTTAAAAACATATGCAGCTCTTTATATTACATATAACATATTGTACCTCACATCTGTTATATCAGTATGCTCTCAGAATAAATCCCGACTGCACAAGATGCAGACCATCCCCAGGTGATGCTCAAAACTTTTTCACTTCCAGAACAATGTCTTGTTTGCCATCAATTACATTTTATTTATACCAATTTTACACCGCATGCTGAATTGTGCTTATTTGGCCTGATGGATTGCGAGGAGATTCCTCCTGACATACAAACACTTATTCATAGAGTATAATTTTAACTCCTAAGCCTATAGTGCACACAGTATAGCCGTATCTCAAAATGTGATAGTTTCAGCCAATGATAACCTTCTATGAGAAAGGTGTTTTGAATAAAAGAGGCTGTCCACTTACATTTGAAACTATGGGGCAACGAGTTAGACTTGCTAGATTTGGCTCCTATGTTGCTGACAACTCATAGACTGCATTCCTAGTACAGTGTGTAGACATTATTATATCTGCTCTTAGGCTCATTGCACCATTGAAGTTTCCTATTTAATCCTATACTAAAAAGGTGGACTTTAATTTTCATGACAATTGTGTATCACATATTGCGTGTCTCGCAAGAGATGGAGTCTCTGCGCCCCTTGCCCTTCTTTCTATGTGTATCAGTGTAGATGGATTGTGTTAGTTTTTATTGCCTCTGCCTTATTCTAACATGTAGCACTCAATCAGTCTCTGAAACAGAGAACAGGCCTTTATTGTTTGATCTGACAAGAAATAGAGGATGTATAATGGCACTAGAGGGATATACAAGCACATACAATATAATAATAATAATAATAATAATAATAATAATAAAATCAGACAATTAAGGGTTCAAAAGGATGGGGAATATAACACATCATGTGAACACATAACAAATGTTATTTCAGTCCATGGAGGAAGTCCATAAAAGTTTATAAGAAAGCATTTGATGGCAGCACACTTAGGCCCCTTTCACACTGAGGTGCTTTCCTAGCATTTTGTGCTAAAAATAGCGCTTCCAAAATGCTTCTAAAACGCTGCCCATTAATTCCAATGCACCTATTCACACTGGGGCGTCACGCTTGTGCCGCGTTTAAAAGAGCCCTGCAAGCATGATTTTTTTGTGCTTATTCTGAGCACTAAAAATAGCGCATTAAAAACGCCCATATGCATTGAAATGAATGTAAACCGCTTTAAAAGCCCGTTAAAAGTGCCAGCAAAACGCCCAGCGGTTGTGGAAAGATCAAAATACCAGGAAGTAAACAGGATGTAATGTAGGGGAATGTTCTATTTATTTAATGCTAGCGCTTCAAAAGTGATTGAAAAGCGCTTGAAAAATGCCTGAAAAACGCCTGGGCGTTAACGCTAATTATAGCGCTAACGCGTGAAAAATGCGGCAAAAACGCGGTAATAACTCATGATGTTTCGCATGCGTTTTTCAAATGCCTCAGTGTGAAAGTAGCCTCAGAGTAAAGGTGTGAACTCTGTTGATAAAAGCAGGGACAGAGGGGTGCTAGACTAAGTATAGCATTACAATTAATTATTTATTTTACAAGGAAAAGACAATTGGCAACTCACGAGATGGTAGATAAAATAAGCATGCAGGGTAAAAATGTCCATCCCAGAGCTTCTCCGGATCATTCTGGTGCCGTGGCTGCCTCGCGTGTGTTGTCTGTGTATCCAAACGCTGTCGTAACCAGCATGGAGTGCAAGGTGGCACCGGGCTGGAAGTGATGTCACACAGAAGGCGTGTCACATGTGCTGGCGTGGAGTGGGCGGTAATGCGATGCGAAGCAACAAGCTTCTTCAGACCTCTTTGTTACACAGACAGAACAGCTTGCACGTGAGGCAGCCACAGCACCAGGATGATCCGGAGAAGCTCTGGGATGGACATTTTTACCCTTCCTGCTTGTTTTATATACAATCTCGTGAGTTGCCAATTGTCATGTCCTTTTAAAATAAATCATTGATTTTAATGCTGCCTTAGTCTGGTGCCCCTCTGTCTGTCCCTGCCATTGTTTGATCTGAGACGGGGGTATCGGATGGGATGAGGAAGGGTTTAGGGAATGGAAATGTTTGCTTTTTTGTTATGATAAAAACTTGTTCAATATAAAAAACTTGTTATAAATACATTTGCACACTCAACATAAGCTATGCTATGTATAGAAATTTAAAGTCAACCTGTGCCCAGATCAAGTACACTAAAGTATTTCCTTATTCTGAACAAGCATTAAACACACTTTAAAATAAGCCCTCATCAACCCTTGTATCTATAGGCATTATGAAGAAATGTATTTTCATAATTTACGTTTGCAGTGAAATATTAGCTTTTTTATATGAGAACAGATATTTCCAGCCTGTCAGCCTTCTAATGTAAATAAACAGTAGATGCTTCTAAGCTGTTAGAAACCTGACCTCCGAGCCTTTGTTGCGTGCTCTTTTACTATTTGTTAAGAATGTGTAAATATTTTAACTGACTTAGGACCGACCGCATTGTACTGCGGACGGGTGGCTCCTACAGGCACAGCGATGTACCTATATGTCGCTGACTGTTTCTGGGTTCAGAGCACCTGCACCCCCCACTCCCCCCTGCCGACTCCCAATCTGATTGGACACGGTGGGATTTTGCCAACAGGTCCCGGCAAATGATTCATGGACCTGCTGTTTGGCTGTGTCTAATCACAGTCCAGAGCCCTGTCTTGACAAACAACACAGGGCTGTGTACAGAGGGAATGATCTCTCTGTTTTTTCATGGAGACTAAGCAAACAGATTTTTAGTAAAAAGCAGCACACACTACACACATTAACAGTTTTTAGGCACACGCTTAACCCCTTGATTACCCCAAGATGTTAACCACTTCCCAGCCATTGTGATTAGTACAGTGAGAGTGTATAGTATTATCACTAATCACTGTATTAGTGTCACTGCTGATGTCAGTGTCAATTAGTCAATTTTCACTCAGTGTCAGTTAGTTACCACAGTCCCACTATAAGTCACTGATCACCACCATTACTAGTGTAAAAAAAAAATTAAAAATAACTAAAAATGCCAGTATATTTACAGTACCATAGTTTTTAGACACTATAATTTTCACATAAACCAATCAATATACACACGTATTCGGATTTTTTTTTACCAAAGACATGTAGCAGAACACATTTTGGCCTAAATCTATGAATATGAAGAAATTAGATTTTATTGGATATGTTTTATGGCAGAAAGTAAAAAAAATGTATTTTTTTTCAAAAGTTTTTTTTTTCCCGCTAATATGATAAAAAATAAAAAATCACAAATACCACTAAAAGAAAGCTCTATTTGTGTGAAAAAAGTGACATAAATTTCATTTGGGTATAGTTTTGCATTACTGAGCAATTACCAGTTAATTTAGCACAGTGCTAAATAGAAAAAAATGGCTGAGCTAATTTCCATTGTCTGAGCTCAGGTGAAAACCATATAATTTTCAACAACAAGTTAAAGACCTATAAAGCTGTAAAAATGTGTATATCCATTTTTTTAAATTTTTGACAGATCATTAAGGTTTAGACCCCTGGTCAAGTTTTTATTATCAAGTTTTACAACTTGTTCAGTACAAAGACTCCTCAAGTAGAGGATGCCTGACAAAAATGGCACCATACAAAACCAAGAATGTACAGTTAGTACATCAGGTTCCAGTGCAGACTAATATTTGTATGTTTTAGATTTTTATCGTTGCTTTGTCCTATTTGACCTGATTGCCACTGTTACCGAAACTGAAAATGAAGGAAAGGGGGGGCGTGGCCTGGTCTCGGTCTAAGATGGACGCTTAATCCTGTACTCCTCCACCTCGAGATCCAGCTAGAAGCAGTGCAGAGAAGCCATAACCCCTCTATCCCCCTGAAACATGGTGCAGACCTCAAGGAGCATGTCAGCTATGAGATCTCGATCCCCACGGGACATGAGCACTCAGCTAAGCCGCAATATCCTGGAGCTTTTCCTCACACAGCAGTCAATGCAAGGAGACGCCATGCTGCCATCTCAGGCCGCCACCCACAGACCACGGTCCCCAAGCAGGAGTTCTACCCTGACACAGGTGTGGGACGCCCCCTTGGCACGCATGATTACCAGATATGGAGCACAGTGGGGAGAAGTCAAATCCATTCTGAATAAACACTGGTACATTCTAACTAAGAACCCGATATTGAAAAAAATCGTCGGTCCAAGGCCAACATTGGTCGCCAAAAGGGCCCCCAACATCTCCGACTCATTAGTTCACTCGGAATATAGGCGGACCCCCAACTCAAATTGGTTAACCGAACTCAGTGTAAAACCCGGTATGTACCCGTGCGGTCACTGTGGGGTGTGTAGATTTGTGGACCGGACTGACACATTTCATAGTGCCGACGGCTCCAGACACTATAAAATACAAACATTTATCAACTGCTCTACCACCAGAGTGGTATACCAAATCACTTGCCCCTGCAATAAAATATATATTGGCAAGACTAAACGCCCCTTGAAAATCAGGATCACTGAGCATTTGACCAGTATCAGGTCTAAGAAAAAGGAGGAAGAGAAACCATTAGCTGTACACTTCAAACAATTTCATGGCGGCAAAACTCAGGGGCTTAAGGCAAAGGGCATCTTTGCTTTAGACCTCCCCGTACGTAGGGGTGACTATGATCGTGTACTCCTACAAAAAGAAAAAAGGTATATATATCTTCTGGGCTCTATGGTCCCTACAGGACTAAATACCGAATGTAATTTGTCGGTTTTCTTGGAGCCATAGTCATAATTAAATAACCAAATTATGTGGCATTGATGAATACATAACCTCCTTCTGATCCCCAGTGCCGCTTTCTTTTCTTCCGTTTCCAGTTATTTCTTCATTTCTTATTGTGGTCCTGACGACCGTTGTTCCTCCCTATGCCAATATCGCTTATTGATTTTCATCTAGTCCTCTATGTGCACTATTTGCAATTATAAAACTTTGTTTTTTCTCTTTGTTTGGATGACAGCGTAAATGACATTCCTCTACAGTGACACCTAGTGGTCAATCTAGACCTTTACAACTATTTGATTATCCACTATATAAGGACACTGTTCAGCATTAGCCATAGCTTTGACAAAGTCTGGATTGGCCCGGACGAAACGCGTCAGCGTACGCGTCATCACGCCCTGCCCACCACACCTTCCAGCCCTCCCCACCTCTCCTTTGGAGCGAAATCTGAGATTGCCGGACCGTCCGTAACTACTTCCGGGACGCGGCACGCTGTTGGCGGTTGGATCAGCCATACATCCTGGGATGTCTCCCCGCTCATTACTGCAGACTTGACAGCTAGTTCCACTGCATGGAATTTTGACTGGGTTCAGCAACCGTCTGCACGGAGAAGAGCCCCGGAGCCTGTGAACACCATTTGGTCTGTGTCCAGGCAGCTGGCCATACGGCCATCAGCACTGTCTCTCCGCACATTGCGGCTACGAATACCACGTTTACAGTGAGTGAACTCCACCTGATGACATCGCTATGCGGATAGTCTTATCCATCCTTATTCACTGGATCAACTGACATGGTGAGACCAGTCCAATTTATTCTATACTATATGACAAAGAACTGTGACATATTGAATGAAGATCAACCTCAGTAAACTCCCCATTCACCAGCTGTTTCACCTTACAATTACTTTGATGAATGCACGCACGCTGAGTTACTTATTAAGGGGACATCCTACTACCATTTCAGGACTGCCACTCTGTCATTCCATAGTCTCCCCATGTCCACAATAGATATCCAGGATATCTTGCTCCATTGTGTCAACCCGGTATGACCCTAGTGATATGGCTATATAAACCTACAAACAGCTTAATTGCAGTACTCTACTATTTTATAGCCACCCTGACTAGAGTCACTATTCGGTTGAGGTGTATGTGGTGTGCATGACCACGGCTGGCCGTTGTGTATGGGGGGTTTTTTAACATAGACAACGTTGTCTTTTTTTACATTTTGCTATCTTGTGGTGGTGCTCTCCCCCTTTTTTGAATTTTGTATCTTATAATCCGATTTGTGTTAATTGTTACCAATAAAATCTTTTTGTATCATTGACCGTGTGGCCCAACACGAGTTCTTTCGGGGGCTATCCCCCAAAACCCTTTTTCCATTGTTTGTTACTCCGGGGCCTGCATCTTATGAGAGATGAGTGGTCAAATGTCCTACTAAACAGTAGACATATGTATCATTATATATTACACCTCTACGGGGGACCTTTTTATTAAATTTTTCTGTCTACCCTGACACAAGCCTCGGGCATCCCAACCCCGGCCCCGACTCTAAGCCTCAGCGATCTTCAAGCTGTTGCTTCTGACATCAAACAGACGCTGTTGGCTGCAATCTCAGATCTGAGGCAGGGCATACAGAATATTGCCGCCAGAGTGGACAGAATAGAAGCCACCACCATTCGCCATGACACCTCCCTGCTGTGCCAGGTTCAACAAGTAACTGAATTTCATGTGATCCATCTGAGGGAGCTGAACAGGCACATCGAGGATCTGAACAATCGTGGACGTCGCAAGAATCTAAGAGTGAGAGGGCTGCCAGAATCGGTGGATTATAGCCAACTCTCCCAAGCGACGGTCACCATCTTTAACGACCTGCTAGGGAGGCCACCTGAAACCCCTATAGCAATGGAGCATATCCACAGAGGGCTGCGCCCTAGCGGAAGAGATGCAGAGCCTCCCAGGGATATAATCTACTGCCTCAACAGCTTCCCTCTCAAAGAAGACATTCTGAGGAATGCCAGACTCCGCCAACACCTTCTCTACCATGTAACGGAGGTCAAGATCTATCAAGACCTGTCGAACATAATGCTGCAGCATAGGAGAGAACTCAGACCCCTGCTAGAACAGCTGCGCTCGAGGTCCATCGCATATAGATGGAAATATCCCGTTGGCTTATCAGCCACTCACCAAGGGCTCACAGTCTTACTCAGAGCGCCAGAGGACCTGGATCACTTCTACTCTACCCTGGATATCCCCCCTGTAGAGCTGCCGGACTGGTATAGTGATTTCAGACTCCCACCACTGAGAAGAGCAACATCCATGGTTGGGATAAGTGAAGAAGACAGAAGACCCTGCTGCTCCTCATAAGGTATGAACTCCCCACTCTCTTCACTTTTTTCCAACTCCACACCTTCAGTGCCTCATCTCCCTTCACCCGTGCCCCTAATATTAACTTTCAGCCTGGATCACTCCCAAGCCTGATGATAAAGACAGTTCACACTGACCTTGCTCGCGACCCCACTGCCCAGGCATGAAGCGATCCATAGGACGGTTATATGCAGAGCCGAACAGCTGCCAGACTGAGAAACACACTAGTGAACAGTGCAAGCCCCTCGGGCTCCTGATCCCGCTTTACATGGCAGCCATGAAACTTCAGGGGGGATGCTCGGCTTTGTCATTCTACTCCCATCTTACTGAACATGAATCCCAATTCTGGGCCGCCACCTTGCAAGGATTGGACAGCACAGCCCCCCAGATTCTGCAGCATCGCATGAGGAACACGTCTGCCTGATCCCAGCAAAGCATACCCCGTAATACTAATAATGCACCTAGCTACCATCCAAGTGAGGAAAAGCGCATTATCCAACAGAGAAGTTTCGCAACACTATACCGATTCTTACTATCCCATATGCCAACTACTTCAGAGACACAAACTTCAGGGAAGCCACACTTCCCAGAACTGCCCGATACTTACCACCATGGTAGCCAGCTCATACAAACTTTTTGCCGGCCAACACAGTTTACCCTGAATAAGGCCAGAGGATAGAAAATAAACCAGTTGTAACACCCAATAATAATTTCCTGCTCCCTACGGGACATGCACGACCCAAGACTTACGAGCAATAACCCAGACCCCTTTAATACTTATGGAGCAAGATCACTCCAGCTTACTCTCTATGCTGCAGGAATCCTGATCCTGGTCTGCTCACGACACATAGCGGCTGTAATTCAACCTCAACACCAAAGGCACACTCACCCCTAAATGTACACCATGAGGAACTGCAACACGTGAGACCCCCCTTACCACTCACCCCGGAGTCTGGAAGTGAAAACAGAAGACCGCCACAGCAAATACAATCCCCGGTATGGTGAGCAAATAAACTGTGGAAAGGCAGAACTGGGAAACACACTGTGTTATGATATTGCCTGCTATTATTATTACAAGTGCTCTCTACCATCTTAATTCTTCCTGATTATCAAAGGTTTCATTTTGAAGTTTGATAAGACAACGTACTGTAAGGTTAAGGTATACTAGCTATTCAGGGACAGGGAGCTGTGGATTAGAAATATCAGTTGTTATGTGACAATGTTATACCTTGGATGCTCGTTATTCATTTCCAGGTGATTGCCAAAAACTGAGCATGTTGCTCGAACATATTGTTATAGTTATACAAACATTTGAACTCGTTATTACTATTGTTATGTTGGTAACCTGGTAACGGATTCTGGGGTTGTTGTTCTCCTCACCACAGCAACTCCCTAACTAAACCTACACCCACCCCTGGATACTTAGGATATTCCTTTTCAACGTATGCTTTCTCCCCATAAAATTCCCCCTTAAGCCTATCCACAAGGAGGTTTAACTAAAACACATTCTAATTATGGCTGCGAGGGGAAGAATCACGACCACGGTCTCTGGACTTATAGACCTCTAGTGGGCTTAGTGGACCTACAGCTAACACGCAAAGATGTGCATAAGATAGCAGAGGAAATACTGAATAATTCCTTAGGCACGCGACAACTGGCACCCGATGCTCAAGGTAATCAGCACACCTCCACCCCTGCTTCCTAACATAGAAATCATCCCATTAACTAATGGCCATTATCTAACCATTGAGCCCAGAACAGGCTCCCCGCCTGACAGTCCTCCACCCTACCACACTCCCCCACTTAAGAGCGGGAAGAGCTGGACAGGTAACAGGGTGCAGAGAGAATACTCTCTAACCCTGCCTTTACCTGAGCACTCCCAATATATCACCCGATCTCGATGGGTATAGGATTTGTACCTCTCTCTAGACACAAACCTACCACTCCCCAAAGCAGCGGACTCCGGCAGTTAGTGATGATTGGATCCGAACCCCCCACCTGTGAGTTGGGTTACAGGTAACCCACCCCCGGATTCAACCCCCCCTCCCGCCACCACCTCTCAATCCCCTTTCCTCCCACTTCCTCTCCCTTCCTTCTATCCCCCCTCACACTCCCTCCCTCTCACCCTATTTCTTGCCCCTCTGTTCTCCTCTCCTGTTCCCATTTCTTCCAGATTTCTTTCAGAGCCCCACAGACTCCTGCAAAGACAGCAAATCCCCCCCAATCCCTACGTACGGGAATAACTGTAAATCATTCAAATGAGAGCCTTTGACACAATGCCTCCATACCGCAACAACGTTGAGAATCAGATCATCAAATTAATATCTATTAACGCAAGGGGCCTCAACATACCAGAAAAAAAGATCCCAGGTATTAACTAGCTATGAGAACAGACATAGTACTCATCCAAGAGACCCATTTTAAAACTGACCAGATCCCTAAGTTGACAAATGCATCCTTCCCCGCTGTATACCATGCTACCAACAAATTGTCAAAATGTAAAGGTACCTCCATTCTCATCGCTAAAAACACACCTCTCCAGATCAAATATACCATGCTAGACGAACAGGGCAGATTCACCTTTATTAGAGGTACTCTTCAAAATACCCCAGTTACATTGGCGACTATATACAGTCCCGATACCTCCCAAGTTCCATTTATCAGAAATATTTCTCGTTTACTATCCTCGTTCCAAAAAGGCATACTGATAGTTGGGGGTGACTTCAATGTCCCCTTAGAGCCCTTACTGGATACCTCCTCAGGAACCTCATATCTACCATACAGAGCTCTAAAACAAATAAGACTAAACTTCCAGGAACTCCTTCTCCATGACACTTGATGCACCCTACACCCCTCAGACAGGGACTTCACCTATTTCTCACCCATACACAATAGATATTCCGTTTGGACTATTTTTTTATTACCCAACAGGACCTAAATTATCTGACTGCAGCAACGATTGAACCTTTGACTTTTTTGGACCACCACCCCATCACCCTGATGATTTCGCTCCCGAATAATAATACCCACACAAAAGATTTGGTGACTAGACGCAACCATTTTGACGGACAAAACTAGGGTAGAAGACATCCGTACCCACATAAGGAATTATTTCAAAGAAAATGACACCCCAGAGAACACGCACCTAACCCAATGGGAAGCACACAAATGTGTCCTCAGAGGGAAATTTCTAGCCATGGCCTCCAAGATCAGGACAGAGAAACAAGCACATATCAAGGAACTCATCTCAAAACTTAAGAGACTAGAAACAACACACAAGCTCACACTGGCCCAACACAGATTGCAGGAGTTGATCGACACCCACAACCTCTTACGCGAAGAACTAGGGCATAAACTAAAAAAGAAACATACTCTCACACAAAAACTGTTTTACGAGTTTGGCAATAAAAGCGGTCACCTTCTAGCCCAAGCCCTTAAGACCAAAAAAGCTAAGGCGATGGTACACCCCTTACATACCGCTTCTGGCAAAAAGCTCACCAGAAACTCCGACATTGCGAGGGAGTTTGAAAACTTTTACTCGGCCCTCTACATTCTAGAATCCCAAGACTGTGCAAAATCTCCCTCCTCTCTCAGACTAAGAGCGATCCAAGAATTCCTCTCAGAAAACTGCCCTACATTGATTCCCCCTGAAATGGCCCACAAATTAGACCAACCAATTGCGGAGAAAGAGTGGAAAGCAGCAATCAAACAGCTGAAGCCTAACAAAAGCCCAGGCCCAGACGGTCTGACGGCGGTGCATTACAAAACTTTCTCAGAGCTTTTAGTCTCCCCCTTTCTTAAAGCCTTTAACTCCCTATCCTATACAAATCCTCTCACGCCCAGAATGTTGGAAGCCCATATCATAGTTATTCCCAAGGAGGGATAAGACCCCTCTCAACCAGCACACTATAGACCAATTTCCCTCCTCAATGTTGACATTAAGATATTCTCCAAAATCCTAGCAAATAGACTGCTTCCACTCCTTCCTGCCGTTATTCACACCACGTCCTGACTAAATCTAACCAACAAGGCTTCTTCCTCTCCCTAGATGCAGAGAAGGCATTTGACAGGATGGCATGGGACTACATGATGGAGAGTCTCTCCTTGCTTGGGTTGGGCTCACGAATGCTGGACAACATAACGTCCCTATATGCCAACCCCATCACAAGAGTACACGTCAATAACTCCCTGTCGGATGCCAGTATTGTTTGTGCTCTCCTTAGAACCCTTTCTGCAATCTCTCAGAAATAACCCAGACATTCACGGCGTGAAGTCAAGGAAAAGGGAGTACAAACTGGTAGCATACGCAGATGACATATTATTATTCCTGACCAACACACATATCACCTTACCGGTAGTGCTAAAAGCCTTTCGGCACTTCCAAACGCTCTCTAATATGAAGATCAACTTCAGTAAATCGTTCGCTCTTAACATCTCTCTCCCATAGAGTTTTGTGGAGCACTGTAGAGGAAACTTTCCCTTTACCTGGAAACAGAACTCCATAACATATCTAGGTATCCAGCTCCCACACAGACTGTCAGACCTATACTCCACAAGCCACTTATCCATACTGAACAAACTGACAGGAGACCTTAAAAAATGGAATAAATTAAACGTCTCCTGGTTCGGCAGAGCTGCCATCCTAAAGATGAATGCGCTCCCTCGCCTACTATATATTCTCCAAACAATTCCTATAAACCTTCCACCCACATTTTTTAGAACATACAGAAACATCACCTCTAAGGAACACAAACCGAGGATCAGCTACACCCATCTATCACTACCTAAACACTTGGGGGGAATTGGCTTACCGGATCTTCACAATTATTATAAAGCTTGTCATCTATCCAGAATTGTGGACTGGAACCACCACAAATCATGCAAAGACTGGGTCACTCTGGAGGCATCAAATACCTCCCTCTCTCTGGAATCGTTCCCTTGGCTTCAGAGCCAACACATTCCTAATGAACTACACACCCACCCTCTAATCGGAGCAACCCTACAGTGTTTCCGCACTATTTGTAAAACTACCAAACGTTCATCCACACCTGGTCCACTTACCCCAATTAGGCTAAACCCATATTTCCCACCAAGCATGCACCGCCTATCTCTGACCAATGGCCCAATGACCGCATGTTAGCACACCAATTTTACAAAAATGGCAAGCCCCTATCACCCTCAGACCTAACAGCCCACACGGGGAAAGACCCATCCCGCCCTGGACCTACACCCTAATTTCACACTGCATCCGGGCCCCAGACAAGAGGACAGCATACCGCTAACTACATAGGACGCTAACCACATTCGAACAGATTTGCACTAGCCATTCTCCACAGACCCACCTGATCTTCACTATGCACACACTTCTATTTGCCGACCACTCTTCCAAAGCCTATAAGGCTTGCACATCATGGGAAAGGGCCCTGTCAGAGAAAGAATGGGAAAAAATACACATTAACATACATAAAGGCTTTATGAATGTCTCCGCTCAGGAGAACGGGTTTAAAATCCTATCGCGGTGGTACCGCACCCCACACATCATACACAAATTTAAACCGGAAATATCGGAGACCTGTTGGAGATTTCAATTGGATCGAGGCTCAATGCTACAAATTTGGTGGACCTATCCGAAGATCCAACCCTTCTGGCAAACGGTGAGATCCACCATAAAGCAAGTAACCACATATGAGCTAGAAAATTCCCCGGCACAATTTTTACTTCACCACTCAACTTTGCCGCATAAAACTTACCATAAATCATAATCTATGCATATGGTGAATGCAGCAAAACAATGCATTCCCATACACTGGAGATCCACCCAACCCCCTTCCATCAAAGACTGGCTTCTCAAAATACATCAAATAGCGGAACTAGAAGAACTAATCCACATACCTAAGGACTCACCAAATAAATTCAATAAAAAATGGGCCTGCTGGACCTATTTTCTGACAACAGCAGATTATTCCCACCTAAACAATACATAGTGGCTGCCCCGGATACATGAATCACCCCTCCATCTAGTCATCACCCCCAACCTCCCCCTTCGTCTATAAGCCAAGGGCCCAGACAAACCAAACTAGGCTTAACAATGGGAACAGGAGAGGATCCCCCCCTCTCCCCCCTACCCTGCTGTCTTCTGTTTCTCCCCCCACCCCTTCCTTCTTTTGCCCCCTCTTACCTTCCCTCTCCACTCCTTGCTCCTGCATTCTTCTTATCTACACATACCACATTTTTTTCCGAGCACCTCCAT
>BLSH010560242.1:547438-586431 GCA_018402905.1 Glandirana rugosa | reverse complement strand
ACCCAGTTGGACTTTCTGATGATAGATCGTTAGGCCTACCTGGTTGATTTCGTGACCGAGGTGCCCTTGTGAGCTGGCGGAACCAATTGTTACCTTGATCGGGAGTGGGGACGGTTTTGGGGAGTTCCGGAGGAGTATTCGCTATGAACCTTCGGTACCTTGGAACGGAGGAAGGGGGATTGATGAGTTCGGCATTAGGAACGGACCTCTAGGAATTTGCGTGACTGTTTTTCGCTTAGGGTATCAAATATGCAATGAATGGGCTAAGTATAGGAACTTCTAGAATAGGGTTACGATCTGTGTAGTTGAGATGTTAATCGACCGTATGTTTATATGTTTGGTATGGTTATTACTCATCATGTCCGTTATTTTTTGTATGCCAGCTAATTGTAGAGTTGATGTGTCTAGCATTGGGATAAGATCTTCAAGGATATGAATCGGGTAAGTAACGTATAAACTATGGGATTCGCTTTTTGTCAGTGCGTTTAAGGATCTCCAGGCAAGGATTACGGCTTGAGTAGTTAGGGGGAAGGAGGCAAGGTTCCATGGCTTCCAAGTATCGCTTATGAGGAGGCCTTGAGGGGTTTTGGCAGGGGTGAGGGCTAGTTCCATTGTTAACCAAGGCGGTCGAGTGTTCCCGTGGAGCCAGTGCTTTAGTTGGTCCATCCGGATTGCTAGATAGTAGTCTTTCAGGTTGACCCAACCCGCTCCCCCAGCTAGTTTGTGGGGCATTAGGGTTTCTTGGGAGCAACGGGCTTTTTTGCCTCTCCAGACATAATTGTTTAGAAGTTTTGATAGGGAGTTTATTAGGTGGAGGGGTATGGGGATGGGTAGTGTCCTAAAAAGGTACAGGATTTGGGGTAGTGTCATCATTTTAAAGGAGGCTAATCTACCTGCCCAGGAGAGCTCTATGTTGGCCTGTTGCTTCATGTGTGCTTGTATTTTGTTAATAAGTGGGCGAACGTTTAGTGTTGGGAGGTCTGATGTTTTCCTACATAGCAGGATGCCCAGATAGGGAATATTGTCTGGGCTCCAATTGAAGGGAAGCTGTTTTTGTAAGGAGCGTTTGAGTAGTTCATTGATGCCTAGATTGAGGATGAGGGATTTAGAGTAGTTTACTTTGTAATAGGATATTTGACTGAATTCCTTCAGGATTTGAAGGGCTTCTGGGAGTGACGTTGCTGGGTTGGTCAGAGAAAGTATCACGTCATCCGCAAATAATGTTATTATGTGGTCTGCTGTGCCTATGTGGAAGCCGTGTAGATTTGGATGGGTTTTGAGGGCCACTGCAAGGGGTTCGATTAGGAGGTTGAATATGGTGGGCGATAGGGGGCAACCTTGTCTTGTGCCATTGGTGATTCGAAAGGGGTCTGACAACATACCTGATGTATAGACTTGTGCCGTGGGGTGGGCATACAAGGCGAGAATTGCTGAGAATATGTGGTCAGTGAAGCCAAATTTTGATAAAACTTTCTTCATATATTTCCAGTGCACCCTATCGAACGCCTTCTCTGCGTCTATGGAGAGCAGCAGAGAAGGCGTTCGTGTGCGTTCGGCAAAATTAATAATATTTATGATTCTTCTTGTAGCGCCAGAGGTCTGTCTCCCCTTGATGAACCCCATCTGGTCGCTGCTTACGAGGGTGGGTAGTATTTCATTTAATCGTTGTGATAAGACTTTAGCGTAGATTTTTACGTCTACATTTAGTAGAGATATTGGTCTGTAGTTAGCTGCAATAGTAGGATCTTTCCCTGGTTTGGGTATTGCGATTACATGTGCTTTAAGCATTTCTTGAGGGAATTCGGAGCGGGATGCTGCCTCGGTAAACATTGAGGTAAGGTGGGGTGCTAGGATATCTTGAAATGCACGGTAATACTCGCTCGGGAGGCCATCAGGCCCTGGTGATTTCCCTATAGCGAGAGATTTTATTGTGGCCTGTAGTTCTTTGTTCGTGAAGGGGGCATTAAGGTGTTGAAGCTGATGCGGTGCTAGAGCCGGAAGGTCTAATTTACTAAGGAAAGTGTCGATCATTACCTCTGTGGGTTGTGGGGTGTGTGGGTCTGATTCTAAATTGTAGAGATCCCCATAAAAGGTCGCAAGGTGGTTTGCAATCTCTTGTGGGTTTGTTATTTTGTGGCCTGTGGTTGGGTGGGTGAGGTGTGCGATTCGTGTCTTGGCTAGAGTCGTCTTGAGTTTACTTGCTAGGAGTTTGCTTGCTCTATTAGCGTTAGCATAATAGTTGGCTTTGGAGTATTTGATGATGTTTAGGTGGCGATGAAGTAGGAGTTTACGTAGCTCCTCTCTTAGGGATTGTAGTTTGTTGGTGGTTTTTGGAGTGGTGTCCTGTTTATTAATCGTTTCTAGTTTATGAATTTCTTCTGTAATAGTGTTAATTTTAGCTTTGTGTGCCTTCCTGGCTCTAGCATTTTGCTGGATCAATATGCCTCTCATGTAGGCTTTGTGGGAGTTCCAGATTGAGAAGGGGTTGTTTACCGAGGGAGCATTGATGGTAAAAAATTCTGTTAATTTGTCTTTTAGAATTTTTGCTGTGTTTGGGTTTTGTAGTAGGTCTGTGTTGCAGCGCCAGATGCGGGTCAGTGGGGAGGCATCCTTTTCTGCTATTTGTATAGATACTGCTGCATGGTCAGACCAGGTTATATCATGTATTTTGGAGGAAGAGATTTGTTGCAGTAACCACTTGTCGGTCACGAACAAATCTATGCGAGTGTAGCTCCTGTGCCTGGAGGAAAAAAACGTATAGTCTCTTTCTGATGCATGCTGTCATCTCCATATATATTATATAGTTCTTCTGTATGGAGTAAATTCCTCAGAGAGGTGTTTCTTCCTGGGGATGGTTTTGTGGTGTCTATGCTGGGATCAACCGTGAGATTGAAATCACCACAGATCAAGAGATGGCCATATTTGACTTTTGCAATAAGCCGTAGGAGTGCTTTATGGAATCTTATCTGGCGAGTGTTTGGGGCATAGAGGGTTACTAAGGTGTAAGGCTTAGTATTGATATCGCAGGTGATTATTATATAACGGCCTTCTTTATCCAGGATTGCGTCTCTCAGGGAGAAGGCTAGTGAGTCTCTAATTGCTAGTAGCACGCCTTTTCTTTTGCTTTGAGGGTCGCAGGCTAGAAAAATGTTGGGGTAGTTCTTGTGCGTGCAACTCGGTGTGGCATCTCTCTGGAAGTGGGTCTCCTGTACTGCTAGTATGTCAGCTTTAAGTCTGGTTGCCTCTTCCCACATAGAGCGGCGCTTGGCCGGGTGGTTAAGGCCTCTGGCGTTGAGTGACAGGCAATTGATCATGGTGGAAGGGTGTCGGACATGTTGATGAGTGTAGTTGCGTACTCACAGTTCTGTAGTCTTCCAGAGGGTGGCTCTGAAGTAGTGATCAGTCGGAAGAGTGCTGGGATTCGGTCCATGTTATTCAGGATCCAAATTGGTTGATGATAGTCAGATTTCTTGATGTTGAGGACATCATGGGCGTTGGATTCCATAGATTGCACCAAACAGAGGAGAGAGGGTTAGAAAATGTTTATAGCAACAAATGTGAGCTTTCGGTAAAACTGTGTGGAGGTAAAAAAAAAAAAGAAAAAAAAAAGAAAAGAAGAGACAAGGTAAAAAAAGAAGAGTAAGATCTAACAACGCGATCTTGGTACAGAACCAGGATTGCCGGTAATGGAGGGGTGTCAAACTGGAAAAAAAAATCTGGTTAATGACCTGATGGGGAGTTATGTTGTTTGAACAGTTGTTGGTTGGGGCCGCTTTTATCTCGGTTTTTGGGGGGTTTCTTCTTGGAGACTAAGCGCCAGTCATTGTCAGAGCGTGGAACGTGCTGAGGGCTGTGAAGTGGTAGCTGAGGGTCTGGGAGTATATCCCATTCCCTTAGGGTTGATAGGCCTTGTTCCAAAGATGTTATTGATTTTGTGATCCCATTATGAGTGACAGTTAGAGTGGCCGGGTATCTCCATTTATGAGGTATGGTGTGATTTCTTAAGGCTTTGGTGATGGTAGCCAGGTTGCGCCTGCGTTGTAATGTGTGCTTGGATAGGTCAGGGAGAAGATGCAGTGATGAGTACTGCTCTGGGAGATTGCCAGCTTTCCTGTATATGGACATCAGTATTTCTTTTGAGTGGAAATAGTGCATCTTTAAAAGCACGTCTCTGGGTGTTTCCATAGGCAAAAATGAGGGTTTGGGGACTCTGTGTATTCTGTCTATCATCAAATCATGCGGGTTCAGCTCCGGGGCCATTGTAGAGAATAGGGACAGGGCATACTGCTGCAATTGGTGGTTAGGGATAGACTCTGGTATTCCCCTTATCTTTATGTTTTGTCTTCTGCTTCTGTCTTCTAAGTCTGCGATTTTGTCTTTGATCCATGATAATTCCTCTTTGTGTGTATTGTGAGCGTCCACTAATAGGTTGAAGGGGGTAGTGAAGTCTCCCAACCTGTCTTCCATTGTGCTCACTCTTTTACCCAGTGAAGCTACTTCTTTTTGACATTGTTGAATACTGCTTACTAAGTCCGCAGACAGGGAGGCTCTGAGGGACATTAGCATTTCTTTTAGCATCACATCAGACACTGGCTGGCCTGTTGTAGGGAATATGGCAATCGGGTCTGGTTGATTGTTGGTCCCTGTGGCTGTGCCTGCTTGATCCTCTCCCCCTACTTCCATGCCCCCCGTGTCCTCCCGCTCCGGTGTAAAGTCCCTTCTGGGTTTAGACTTAGCTGGGCTTCTGGTTGTGGGGCTGCTGTTCTCATCGAGATGGTTTTGGTGTGTGTGGGAGAGGATATTACCTTGCTGGAGGCTTCTTCCCTGCAGCGGCGCGGCGTCTGTATCAGCATGCTGTTCTCCGGCGCCATCTTGCCTTAGGCCTCTGGGGACGGAGGAGAAGTACTCGGGTATTTTGAGTACTTGCGGCGGTTCGTTTCTCCGTTTGGACATCTCCGCGAGGATCCCGGGTGTCCTGGGAGCAGGGAGAGGTTATTTTGGCTGCTGGTCTCTGCGATGGCGCGGCTCTTTTGTTCTTTTCCCCGGCGGTCGAAGCGGAGCTCACTGCTGTGCGTCCATGCTGGAGCTCGGCCGGCCACGCCCCATTTGTCTTTGTTTTTGACAATGAACCTGTCATAAAAATTTACACAATTTTGTTGCATTTCATTATTTTTTGGATGTTTGTGTGCTCTGTTGTGCAATATATGTTATAAATGTTGTAAATATGCATGGTACATAATCTACTGCCGCAATTATAAACAAAAAATCCATTTGCAGGATTATTAACCAAGTTTATATATAAAGCAATATGGAGCTACAGTGTTTTTTTTTTTTTTATTTTATGATAATGCTCTAGAACCCCTACATTTCTGAAAAAAGGTGTACTAAATCATACAGTGGTTGTGTATTGAAAAAAATATAGTTTACCTTAGTGTGATAATCAGTCTTTCAGTAGGTGAGATACTCCTCCGATATAATGTGTTCTGTCTCTCAAGATGGATGGAAAGCAGACCAAGCAATTTGTCAAAACTGTTGAAAAATTAATATATAAGGTCATTAACTGTATTCAAAATGAGAAATATCAGCTAATGGTAGTTGCGCACACACATTAACCCCTTTGCACTAACCCTAATCCTAACTCTAACCTTACAACTCTATCAACTCTAACCCTAACCCTAATAACAGCCAATGGTAGCTGCATGCATACATTATCCCCTTCGCACCAACCCTAACCCTAACCTTAAAACTCTATCATCCCTAACCCTAACATCAGCCAATGGTAGCTGTACGCACACGTTAACCCCTTCGCGCCAACCCTAACCCCAACCTTCAAACTCTATCAACCCTAACCCTAATATCAGCCAATGGTAACTGCACACACACATTAACCCCTTCACACCAACCCTAACCCTGACCCTAACTCTATCAATACTAACCCTAATATCAACCAATGGTAGCTGCACGCACGCATGAACCCCTTTGTGCCAACCCTAACCGTAACCTTAAACTCTATCAACCCTAATATCTTTCACATTATACAAATATTTGTTTTTTTTAAATTCATGTATCTTTTTCTCATAAAAATTGCATTTGAATGACTGCTGTGCAAATGCCGTGTGATATAACAATACTGCAGTGATCGCTATTTTATTCTTTAGGGTCACTGCTATAAAATATATATAAAATGTTTAGGGGTGATAAGTAATTATCTAGCAAAAGATAAGGTTTTTAACCTGTAAACAACAAATATGTGGAAAAGGCTAGCATTAATATGTGTATATCCATATATGGCATATGTAATTACATTGCCAGGGACATCCGGGTATAATTGAAAAACTTGTCCCCATAAGCACGTAAATTGTCATACATGACCCAAAACTGGCCTTTGCTATCTCTATTAGATATGAATGGATGGATCCAGTAGCGATGTCTTCTTCTCATTCTCATCCTTCGCTTCCTCTCTTCCTCCTCTTCCATCAATACTGCCAGACCGGCTGTTATGACAGCTGTCATTAGATAATGCTAAGAGAACATTTTATGAACAAACAGGATCAGAAGAGGGGTCAGAGGACACAGGGAACTAGGAAGAGAACAGGAAACGGAATGATGTCACAAGAGCTGATTCTCTGATTGGTCACAGGCAAAGTCGCCTGTCATGGAGGTCACTTTAAGTCACGTTGTAAGTTGCGCAAAGTCACGCTGAAGTCCCCCTGTAGTCGCGCTGAAGTCCCGTTCAAAACGTCTTGCAAAGTCGCGCCTGAAGTCGGGTCAGCCCTGTGTGAACCGGCACTTAGTGATGACCATAGATATACAGTATCATTCTAAACATAAGATAAAATAAATTATTGTGGCTTACTTTCTGCTAGCTACGCAGTGGTGTTGATTTATTAAAGTCAAGTAGACTGCACTCTGCAAGGGCATTTTTTCGCCAGGGCCTAGTAAATTAGGTAAAGCTTCACTTTACAAAGAATACCCAATAACACACAAGGAAAAAAAAAAGAGCATTTTTGCTTCACATGACTGGATGATGAAAATCATCAGAGCTTCTCCTCATTCACAAATCTCTGGAGCAAATGCCCTTGCAGAATGCAACTGTACTTGCAGTATGCAACCGTACTTGCAAAGTTCACAGTCTATTTGCCTTTAGTAAATCAACTCAATAAACTTTTATTTATAAATCTACTTTTTTTTATTAGTCAATTATAATAACATAAACCCCATTTTTTAAATAAATAAACTTGTTTTAAAAAGGAATAAAACTGGTAAACGTACAGATTTGAGTATATAAAACCCTACTCTCCTTTCTAAGTAAATTTTGATAATACAGTATGACACAATATTTTTAAGTTAAAGACATTATTAACCACTTGCCGACCGCCAACCGCAGGTTGATGGCGACAAGGTGGTTCGATATCGCAAACCGCTGTCATATGACGGTGGCTGCGAGATCGTGCACTGTGAGCGCACACGCGCCGCCGGAGGCGTGCTTACTGTGTCCGGGGGGGGGCCAGGGAGCGGGTGCGGCGGACTCGATCGCCGCCGGCTACCTGCGATGCCCCCCCCCCGCAGTGAAAGAACAGAGGTCCGTGTGTGTAAACACGGATCTCCGTTCTGTGAGATGGGGAAGGGCTGTGATCACAGCCTTCCTCTATATGGAAGCTGTGATCACTCCCATTCCCCTGCTAGGGCAGCCCACACACAGTTAGAACACGCCCAGGGAACACAGTTAACCCTTAGAGCGCCCCCTGCAGGTTAACCCCTTCACTGCCAATGGCATTTACACAGTAATCAGTGCATTTTTATAGAACTGATCGCTGTATAAATGCCAATGGTCCCAAAAAAGTGTCAAAATTGTCCGACATGTCCGCCGCAATATTGCAGTACCGCTAAAAATCGCATATCGCCGCCATTACTAGTAAAAAATAAATAAAAACCCCAGAAATGAATTTTCATCATCTGTAAACGCGGCAACTTTTGCGCAAACCAATCAATAAACGCTGATTGCGATTCTTTTTATCACAAATATGAGGAAGAATATAAAATCGTCCAAAACCGTTGAAAAAAATGTTTTTTCATATTTTTTTTGGATTTGTATTTTAGCAAAAAGTAAGAAATTAGTTTTTTGCAAATTATCGCTCTTCTTTTGTTTATAGCGGCGATCAGAAATGACACAGCGGTGATCAAATACCACCAAAAGAAAGCTCTATTTGTGGGAAAAAAAGGACGCAAATTTTGTTTGGGTAAAACATTGCATGACCGCGCAATTGTCAGCTAAAGCGACGCAGTGCCGAATTGCAAAAAGTGATCTGGTCTTAAAGTGTGAAATCCTTCCGGGGCTGAAGTAGTTAAACTTCCTGCCTGCATCTTGAATTTTTTTTTACTACATAAGAGCTGTACTGATCATAGCGTTTATGATGTCATTTGTTCATCCCTACACACAGTCTATAGTAGAGTAGAGTCTTTGCATTCTTTTGTCAGTAACTTCTGTTGTGTTCAAACGTGAGGCATGTGACATGGTTATATGATTATCAAAATATACAGTGCGTCCGGAAAGTATTCAAGGCACTTCACTTTTTCCACATTTTGTTATGTTACTTTGTTATGTTAGCCTTACTCCAAAATGGATTAAAGTCACGATTTTCCTCAAAATTCTACAAAAAATACCCCATAATGACAACATGAAAGGACAACATGAAAGAAATTTGTTTGAAATCTTTACAATTTTATTAAAAAATAAAAAATGAAAGAATCCCATGTACATAAGTATTCACAGCCTTTATCATGACACTGAAAATTGAGCTCCTGTTTCCAGTGATCATCCTTGAGATGTTTCTATAACTTGATTGGAGTCCACCTGTTGTAAATTCAGTTGATTGGACAAGATTTGGAAAGGCACACACCTGTCTATATAAGGTCCTACAGTTAACAGTGCATGTCAGAGCACAAACCAAGTCATGAAGTCCAAGGAATTGTCTGTAGACCTCAGAGACAAGATTGTAAGGAGGCACAGATTTGGGGAAGGGTACATTAATATTTCTGCAGCATTGAAGGTCCCAATGAGCACAGTGGCCTTTATCATCCCTAAATGGAAGAAATTCGGCACCATCAGGACTCTTCCTAGAGCGGTCCACCCAGCCAAACTCTGACAGAGCTCCAGCATTTCTCTGTGGAGAAAAGAGAACCTTCCAGAAGAACAAGCATCTCTGCAGCACTCCACCAATCAGGAATGTATGGTAGAGTGGACAGATGGAAGCCACTCATCAGTAAAAGGCACATGACAGCCCACCAAAAGGCACCTGAAGGACTCTCAGACCATAAGAAACAAAATTCTCTCTTCTGATGAAACAAAGATTGAACTCTTTGGCCTGAATGACAACCTTCATGTCTGGAGGAAAACAGACACTGCTCATCACCTAGCCAATACCATCCCTACAGTAAAACATGATGATGGCAGCATCATGCTGCAGGGATTTTTTTTTTTTCAGTGGCAGGAACTGGGAGACTAGTCAGGAACGAGGGAAAGATGAATACAGCAATGTACAGAGACATTCTTGATGAAAACCAGCTCCAGAGTGCTCTGGATCTCAGGCTCAGACTGGGTCAAAGGTTCATCTTCCAACAGGACAATGACCCTAAGCAAACAGCTAAGATAACAAAGGAGTGGCTATGAGACAACTCTGTGTCCTGACTTTAACATCTCTGGAGAGATCTGAAAATGGCTGTGCACCAACACTTCCCATCCATTTGTTTAGCAAAAAATAAAAAACTCAGTGGTGATTAAATACCACCAAAAGAAAGCTCTATCTGTTTAACCACTTAAGGACCGGAAGGATTTCCAGCTTTAGGACCGGAGCCCTTTTTGCGATTCGGCGCTGCATCGCTTTAACTGACAATTGCGCGGTCGTGCGGCGTTGTACCCAAACGAAATTGGCGTCCTTTTTTTCCCACAAATAGAGCTTTCTTTTGGTGGTATTTGATCACCTCTGCGTCATTTCTGATCGCCGCTATAAACAAAAGAAGAGCGACAATTTTGCAAAAAACCCCAAATTTCTTACTTTTTGCTAAAATACAAATCCAAAAAAAAAATATAAAAAAACATTTTTTTTCACCGTTTTTGGCCGATTTATATTCTTCATCATATTTGCGATAAAAAAAATCGCAATCGGCGTTTATTGATTGGTCTGCGCAAAAGTGGCCGCGTTTACGGATGATGAGAATTCATTTTTGGGGTTTTTATTTTTTTTTTATTTTTTACTAAAAATGGCGGCGATCTGCGATTTTTAGCGGTACTGCGATATTTCAGCGGACATGTCGGACCATTTTGACACTTTTTTGGGACCATTGGCATTTATACAGCGATCAGTGCTATAAAAATGCACTGATTACTGTGTAAATGCCATTGGCAGTGAAGGGGTTAACCTGCAGGGGGCACTCTAAGGGTTAACTATGTTCCCTGGGCGTGTTCTTACTGTAGGGGGACTTGCCTAGCTGGGGAAAGGAAGTGGTCACAGCCTTCATGTACGAGAAGGTTGTGATCACTTCCTTTCCCCCTCACACAGAGCGGAGGTCCGTGTTTACATACACGGACCTCCGCTCATTCGCTCCGGGGGGGCATCGCGGGTGGCCGGCGGCAATCGAAGCCGCCGCACCCGCTCTCTGGCCCCCCCCGAACACAGTGAGCGCGCGCCTCCGGCGGCGCGCGCGCGCTCACAGTATCTCTGTATCGCAGCCGCCGTCGTATGACGGCGTTTTGCGTTACAGAGCCACTTTGCCGCCGTCAATCTCCGATCGGCGGTCGGCAAGTGGTTAAAAAAATTATAAAAATTTAGTTTGGGTACAGTGTTGCATTGCCGCACAATTGTTATTCAGAGTGCGACAGCAAAGCTGAAAATTGACTTTGAAGAGGGTGAAAATGCCCAGTAGACACGTGGTTAAACTATCGGTCCAGGAGAGTTGGAATCTTTTTAAAGGATCAGAACAACATGACTTTATGTGAGAGAGCATCTGATGGTGGGATAAAAGATGAGTTGAAGGTATGCGGAACTCAGTAGTCATCTCGGGAAAAGGTTTTGGTTGCATAGTCTCCGGATGAATCAGGGACATAGCTCTTACTAAGCCATTCGTATGCCAGAGGTCATATGCGTTATATTCCATGCCTTGGGGAAACATTGGGTTGTCATGTAGCTCAAGATATTGGGAAATGTGGGGAGAATGGTTGAGCTTCCTCCTGATCCTGATTTACTGGGACATTTTTTACCTTAATTCAGGAAATGTATTTCCTCTAATTCCCTACTTCACTCCTTCTCCTTTCACCCACTAACTTACTAAATGCCCAATAGATTTTCAATCAATTCAAAAACAAGATCAATACAATTTGTTTTGAGATCTCCAGTGTCCTGCGTTCTCCTCCAACTGACATACCAGGTACAACACCACACTCAATACTTTCCTCCTTAAACCCTGTTACCATTGAGGAAGTTTCCAAACTCCTTTCTGAGGTTCACCTCACCACCTGTCCCCTGGACCCTGTCCCCCTACAGCTATACTACTGTCCCCTTGCTGCTATATCCTATACCCTATAACCCACATCATCAATCTCTCCCTCTCCTCACCTTTCCCTCCCCTCTCAAACATGAACTGGTTAACTCCATACTCAAAAAAAACCTCACTGGACCCCACCTGTTTATTTAAGACCCATCTCTCTGCTTCTTGAATGCATTGTCCACAACCATATGAGCTGATTATTTTACTTTTATGTTGTTAGGGAGTATGTCAGTATTTAGGTCATATTTCTGCTGTTACTCCATGGCCATTTGTTAGACATGTGCAGAGCGCAAAAATGTGTTTAATTTAGTTTCGTTTAGATTCGTTATTTACTTAAATGTGTTTAGTTAGATTTGTTTCATTTGTTTAATTGGTTTTCAGAATTAGTTTTGTTTATTCATTTTCAAATAGATTTGAAACGCTTTCGAATCAATTTCGAATAGTTTTTGTATTCGAAAAGTTTTCGAATTCAAATTGTTTTCGAATTTGAATCGTTTTCGAATTTGAATAGTTCTCAAATTGAAATAGTTTTCCAATTTACAAGGAGAATGGGGTGGAGTGGAAAGTGGAGAAATAGAATGGAAAAAGGTAGAATACAACAGAGGGGAATATAACAGAAAACAAAATAATATAATGTGGTGGAGTGGAACAGAGCTGTTTTACTCTGTTGTATTCTATTGTTTTGTTTTCTGTTTTATTCTTTTCTAGTCTATTGATTTTTTTCTGTTCTATTCCTTTGTTTTCTATTCTATTTTGCTCTCTTTGGAAATTGGAAAACTATTCAAATTTGAGGACTTTTCGAATTTGAATTTGAAACCTATTCGAATTTGAAAACTTTTTGAATTCAAATTTGAAAACTATTCGAAAAGTTTCCGAAAACGATTTGAATTCGAATTTCGTCCGATTTTTTTTCGTTATTTCGGATTTGTTTAAATTCGGTACTATTGTACATCCAAATTTCTGAAAAATGAAAATTTGTCCAAATTTTAATTCGGAACGAAACAAACTGCACATGTCTACCATTTGTTAATAATAAAGAATATATGGTAGTGAGGGCAGTATATCAACTACTTCCCAGCTGTACTTTTAGACTGTTATACCGGGATAACGCCTGCAGCTTCAGGCATCATCCTGATATCTTTTTTTTTTTTTGCCAGCGATCCTGGTATCTTTTTTTTCTGCCAGCAATGCACTTTTATGTAAAATCTAAATAGGCACTGGATTGCTTTTGCATGCCACAGGAGGGAGTTCTGGTTGGAGTCTGTTTGCATGTGGGAAGAGTTATTTGTACTTTTGTTTATATCACTGGTGATTAGAGCTGTTTCACATTCATTTCATGTAAGTATATTTTTATTATTTTAATATTGAAATAATTACTACAATATGGATTTTGCCTCTTGTTTTTTTCATAATATTTCCTGGATTGACCTGGAACATCGATGGATGTTTAGAAGGTTGTCATGAGAGAAATGGAGTGGTCGCTCTTTTACATGTATCATGCATTATATGACCCATTCATTTCTAAAGACCTTATTATCTGGTAAGAATCTAATTTTAATGAGGTGTACTGTACAGAGATGATATCCAAAGGAGGGAAGAAATAGCTGCATGGAATTGTGAACATATTGTTTATGGGCTATATAAGGACTATGTAAAATAATTGTTTTTACTTTTGAATGTGATCACTGTTTTGACAATAGAGCTCTGATATATATATTTTATATAATGTTGTCTAACTGCTCAGTGGGACAGGGGCCATTCCTGCTGATGGGGGTTGTTGTATGCATGATTGTTATTGAGAGGGTATTGGGATTCATCTGAGCGCCGGATGTTACCTTTTTATTGTGACATGGCATTGTACAGGTTAATGCATGGCCCCTGTCTGTAGTCTAAAAACGGATACTTCCTATGAAGAAACTATATATCCCACAATCTCTGGGTCTCTCAGAATAGCACTGGTGCAGGTGAGAGATAAATAGTAACTAGATCTGACATGGATACAAACAGGCAGAGCAATTAACAGAGAGATCACCATGCTGGAAGAGATGTGTTTTCATCACACTCTGACGTTTGTGATGCAACACAGAGGAAATTGCTGGGTGTGGAGTGATCGCTGTGTGACCCGAAAGGGAAAGGTGCCTGTCAATTTAATGAATAGGAACAAGATAGGCAAATTAATACATGGACATAGGGGAGTTGACCTGTCATAACATTGCAAACTGCAGCTGCAATATGTGAGTCCATCATAACAGGTTAAATGGCAATTCCACATTCGTGGGAAAAAAAATTAGCCAATAAATAAAAAAAACAAGATTGCGACTCAAGTCATATTGTAGTTGAATGTTATTAAGAACTTCCTTTCCTTTTCAGTCTCCTTTCCTTTTCAGTCTGCAGTGCTGTATGCAATATGGCTTCCTGGAGGTATTCTTTACACAGATGGTGTACAGAACACCCCCTGAAAATGACATTTCCTGCTTGTGTGATTGGCTTACTAATACACATCAAATGTTTGGCATCTCTTGCAACAAAAATGTCATTTTTGGTGAGATACTCCCAGAAGAAAAGCATGTCTAGAGGGATGCAGATGTTGCCACTGTCCTCATTAGGTGCAGCAGCTGATTGATAATTATAAAACCACTTACATACAGATTTACTCTGTACATGGACAAAGACAAACATTTATTTCTTCAAAATAACAAAAGGTAGGAATCCAAAACAGTGTTTGTTAAAATTCTTGCAATGTACATAGATCACCTAGAAGGGAATGTTTTTTTTATCTCAACAAAAGTGGAGTTACGCTTTAAGTCAAACAAACAACACAGGGAATATAACTACACTACTATCTAGTTAAAACAACAAAAACATTTGAAAATGTACAATGCCTTTATTAGAAACCATAACAATAAATGTTTGTTCCCTTTTGGTCTGTTAAATATGCCATTGAAAGTGTTTTGTTTTATCAATTCAAAAAATAATTGATTCTCCCAGAAATCTTGTAGGCTCATGAAATGTCTTGCTTTGCTAACTTTAATCAAGTTAATCGGTCCCAACTCTCTCTTTGCACTACAGGATAACGTTCCTCTATGTTATGGAGAAGAGGAGAAAGATAGGCATTGTGTAGTCTTATTCTAGGGTGGCAATGCTGCTCCTTCATATTTACAGTATGGTAAGGGAGCACTGTCATTTCACCACAAGAAGTATGTTGCTATAAATATAAAGGAAAGAAAGACTTTAAAAAGATTCCAACTCTCCTGGAGAGAGGGTTTACAACCACTTTTAATGTAGTGCCCACATTAGTTAATTTTCAGTCTTTCTTTCCTTTATTTTTATAATAACATACTATAAAATCAGGGCACAGTGAATATCTGATGGTTAAGTAATGGGCCGGGAATCCGGCCGCTGCATCCATATCAACAAATGAGTCATCAGTTGTCAACAGGCTTCCCTGCTGACAACTGAATGAAAAAAAAAACATTGCAGGCAATAGAAAAATGTTTAAAAAAACAGTGTGGGGGTCCCCCCAATCCATACCTGGCCCTTTGGGTCCGGTATGGATGTTAAGGGGAACCCCACACCAAAAAAAAAAACAGCATACCCCCCAAAATCCATAGCAGACCCTTAAGTCTGATATGAATTTTGAGGGGAATCCCCACACCAAATTAAAAAAAAAAAAATGGCATGGCCCCCCAAATCCATACCAGACCCTTATCTGAGCCTACAGCCTGGCAGGCCAGGAAAGGGGGGATGAACGAGCGCCCCCCCTCTTGAACCATATCAGGCCACATGTCCTCAACATGTGGGGGGAATTGCCCCCCACCTCAAAGCACCTTGTCTCCCTTGTTGATGGGGACAAGGGCCTCTTTCCCACAAGCCTGGGTTGTGGTTGTGGGGGTCTGTGAGCAGGGGGCTTGTTGGAACCATACCAGGCCACATGTCCTCAACATGTAGGGGGTGCTTCCCCCCACCCCAAAGCACCTTGTCCCCCTTGTTGATGGGGACAAGAACCTCTTCCCCACAACCCTGGGCTCTGGTTGTGGGGGTCAGTGAGCAAGGCCTTGTTGGAATCTGGAAGCTCCCTTTACAAGGGGACACCCAGACCCCGGCCCCACCTATGTAAATGAGTATGGGGTACATTGTACCCCTACCAATTCACCAAAAAAGTGTCAAAAAGAAATAAAACAAATGCACAGTTTTGACAATTTCTGTATTAAAGATAAAAAAAAACAGTGCCCCTGATGTAGATTTATCGATCAATCACGGTGCCCGCTGCCACAGCCAGACCCAAAAAAGAAACTCCTCTCGTGACGAAGGCTAAATGCCGACTGTAGGCACCGCCGTTTGACAGTTCTTATTTAGGTAAGGGGTGGGGCCACCTGACGGCACCGCCCCTTGTGATGTCACCTACCCAGCATGCACCGATCTGCAGTTTAGCCTTCATTGTGGGTGGAGCTTTTTTTTTTTTTAGGTCCAGAAGTGGGGGTGGGTGTTGTGATTGAAGATGGTTCTACATCGGGGGACATTTTTTTTTATTTTTAATAAAGGAATTGTCAAAAACTGGGTGTGTTTTTATTTCTTTATGACTTTTTTTGGTGAATGGATAGGGGTACAATGTAAAAAAATGTTTGTTAAAAAGGGGCTTAAAGATTCTGATAAGCCCCCTGCCTGCAAACCCCCAAAACCACAGCCCAGGGAAGACATCTACATGGGGACAAGGTGCTTTGGAGTAGAGGGCAGAGCCCCGCCTGCCCCAAAGCACCATCCCCCATGTTGAAGCCATGCGGCCTGGTATGGTTCAGGGGGGCACTTTCTTGTCCCCACCCTTTCCTGGCTTGCCAGGCTGCATGCTCGGATAAGGGTCTGGTATGGATGTTGGGGGGGACCCCACGCCATGTTATTTTAAATTATGGCATGGGGTTCCCTTAAAATTCATTCAAGACCTGAAGGGCCTGGTATGGATTGGGGGGACCTTCATGCCTTTTTTTAACATTTCTATGTTACCTGGCACTGGTATCGAATTGCCGGCAATTTAAATGTATTTTTTTTCTTTATAAATGTCAGTTTTGCTGCAACAGGTTCTATACATGGCACAGATGCGCCATTTTACAGGTAGACTAAGGCAACCCCCCAGGCACTATTTAAAGGATTTTTTTCATTTTTATTGTTTCATTTTATGCATCACTAAAACCACTGCTCCTTTAAAAAGGATAATTAAAAAAAAATGTTTTCCATTGATACATGTCCCCTAGGGCAATACCCCAATGCCCCTATACCCTTTTTATGGCCAATAACTTGAATATAAGCCTCCAAAATGGGCACTTATTTTTTAAGTACCATAGACTTTAATAGGGTTCAGAGTTCGGGTCTGGACTTTTTCAATGTTTGAGAGTTCTGGCGCAAACCGAACCAGGGAATGTTCAGCCCAACTCTACATATAACCCAGTGAAGTGCCTGGCCTCAGGTGATACACGGAGATTAAACAAATCTTCCTACATAAGGGGTACCTATTTATTTGCAGGTCAGTAGCGGGAACTACCAGGGTTGCAACATTCGCACTTATGACTGGGCCCTGGAGTTCTGTTACTGTAAGGGGGCCCCAAGACAGCACCTAATGTAGAGGCCGCAAGGAGAGTGAGCTCTAGCACAGCTGGTACTCACTTTCAGCACTTTGCTCCAGTGACTTGCTTGCAGCTTGTGCAGGGTGTTTTGGGTCCCCCACAGCTCAATTACTCTGTATGGCAGTCACATCTAAGCCTCACACTAACACGTGGATTTAAGCTCCCCTCCTTGACTCAGATGTTTTCCTATACACAGGCAGGAGGAGGAGAAGAATGGACACAGCTTTACATGTGCTATGCTGATCTGGGGTTTGTACTGAATCTGAATGCAATATACAACATGACACTTGCAGGGACAGGAGACACAGGTAAGGGGGAAAGGGGGAAAGTTGTCAAAGAAGAATACTTGCAGTGATTTGGGGGGGTAATATGGTGCTGTATGTGCTAGGGGGCACTTTGGGAGGGGAGAGAACTCATGCTAGGGAGGGACGGATTTTATATTCAACCCCCTTCTAGCACAAATCCTCTCCCCTCCCAAAGTGCCCCCTAGCACATACAGCATCCTATTCCCCCCCAAATCACTGAAAGTATTCTTCTTTGACAACTTGCCCCCCTTCTTCAAAGAGATGCTGGCTGCTACAGAGGGGACAATAGTAGTATTAGGGATCCCGGGCACCTCGTTAGAGATCCGGGGCAATAGCCTTAGGTGCCCACGCTAGTGCCCCCCTAACAGGCAGGTTAGTGGAGTGGAGTGCCGGAACTTTTTTAGGCACTTGGCTCCAGAACCCATGGTCGGTTCACATAGCCAATCACAAAGGGGAAGAGGATTTTTGCTGGGGAGGATGGGGGGAGTATTTGACCCAGGATGGAGGAGGTGGTTGTGCTGGAAGGGAGGGCCCTGGGGGAGAGCATCTGTGCTAGCGGGAGGAGTATTTTTGCTGAGAGGGGGATTGGGAGGAGGATTTTTGGGGAGATGGGGATTGGGTGGGGGTGGATTTATACTGGGGGGGATTTGAAGAGACATCCTTCATGTTATACCTCTTTACAAATATGGGCACAATGTGATGGAGATCCCAGCGTGGATGTAGACAGTGGGGGAGGGGGGTTGCATTGTGGAGGTGAAAGGGGTGGCAGGACAGTGGGATGGGGGCATCGAAATACACCTTCCCCTGTGTAGACCAAAATGCTTGCACCGGCCATGCTGGTACTGATAACTGCCACCTGACTCCCCCCGCCTCTTCCTGCCACTGCTAACCTAATGCTTCCAGTCTGATCTTCCATCCATATAAGTATCCCCAGTGTGAGCCACTTGCTGGAAGAGCTTTCCTCCTGCACCACCGCAGCTCATATTTCTGAGGTCAGAAATGGGTATGCTGGTTCTCCTGTCATGGGTGATCTGCTCAGGGTCCATTCACTGATCCTGTCAGTAACATTCTGTTTAAAATTCCTGTCGGAAGCTGAGAGTGCAGGTCATGCATGCCGATAAAATCTATAATTTTTATGTCAGTACTTAAATACAGGTGGAACACAGTGGTGAAACTACCAGGGTCACAAAGGTTGCACTTGCGACTGGACCTTCTACCACCATGGGGGGACCTCAAGATGGCAGGAAGGGGCCTCTGTGGGATCATAATAAAGGGATCCATGATGGGAGTAAAGAGCCCCGTCCATAGGTAAGGGCCCCAGGGGGACTGAAAGTAGTAGCTACACCTCTGCTGCAGACGTCTGTCTCCTACATCCATTGAAATGCAGAATTTACACAGGATCTCTCAGCTCTGAAAAGCAGGGGGCAAGAGCTGAAGTTACACCAGTAAGGAGAGCTCTGAGAGCTGATTGGAAGGAAGAGACACACCCTTCACACAGCTCATAGCAGCTAAAGCTGAGGCTGTCAATCTGCTGGAGGTCCCTCCCCCATCACCATTTTTCTCTTGGTGCCAGGAAAACTTGTCAGAAGTGACTCATGCAGATAGCAGAGGAATATGACAGCAGACAGAAATTAAACTTATCTGGATTGAGACAAGCACACACTTTATAGGAATATGCTTTGTTATTTTCCATGGTTTAGATATACTTTAAAAATGCTAGTGAAGCTAGGGTTTTTAAACATCTTTCCATCATTGATCATGCTGGTAACTGCCATGCAGAATCTTGCAACAGGACAAGCAGTGTCGGGACAAGGTCATCTAGAGGGGGCAAACATGCCAAACTGTGCCCCCCTTCAAGATGCATGAGCATTATCTGTCAGCTAACCCCCCCCAAAAAAAACCTGAGAACTAATCTGCATGATTACCCCCTAGCATAAAGTCCCCCTCCTCCCAGTAAAAAAAAACAAATCCTCTACCCTTAAAATTTCCCCTCCTAGCACAAATCCCCTATTCATCCCTATAAGCACAAATCCCCCGCCCCCCCAAAAAAAGGTTTCCACTCCTAGCACAATTCCCCTCCCCCTTTACCATATCATCTCTTCTAGCACAACCCCCCCTATTCCATTGCCTAGTACAAATTCTCCTTCTCCATCCCCCCTTCCAACACAGATTTCCCTAAATCACCACTCCTAGCACATCCTCCAAATTTCCCCTTCTAGAACAATTCTTACCCCTGCCTCTCCCCAAATTCCCCCTTCCAACACAAATCTTCCTTCCCCCAATCTGCTCACGGCGCCCCTTCCACCTCACATGATACAACAGTGTCCAGGGCAGTTTCGCCTTTTGCTCACCCCTTGTCCAGAAGACAAGGCTTGTACAGAAGGAGGAAAGACTAGGCTTGCCATGCAGAATTTTCCCAACAAGTTGTAAAATCTTGCAAGAATGAATAAAGGAGGCGCAACATTTTGGACTCACTTTCTTGGGATTGTGGCCACCCAAGCCCAGTTACCTTTAATGTCAAAGTATCTAATGTAAAATACATATTACAATAAAATGAGTGTGCTTTCACTTTAAATATGCAGGTGAAGTATCCAATTGGAACCTATTGGGATACCTGGAACATTCTGGAAAACTGGGATCCGCGATATAAAGGCTGCAGGAGCTGGGAATTTCCCTGCATTTGGCTGGATTTCCCTGGATTAGGGGGGACATTTGATATTCAGTTTCAATCTGGTTAATGCTGCTTCAGTTGTGGCAACTGAGCACATTTTTATTGGAATTTATTCTGTCAATTATATTGGTAATAAAGTTTGGTTATTGTTCATATGATTGTAAACCAATAAAATGCCACGGCCATTTTCTTGCCAAGATTTTGTCTATGGTTTTTTTATTTCATTGGTTGTATTTGGGCAATGTTGATTTGCAGGGTGGATGTGGCCTACAATCTCACAATAGTTTTCCATGGTCAGAAGCACCCAAGAATGTCCAAATCCTTGTCCAAGCATCATATCAAGTTGTCAAATGAGGAGTGTATGCATACCCCTAAGATCCACGTAGACAGATGTAGTAATACATTAAGGTGCCGTTTATACTAAGGTGGGCAATGCCTCCCGTGTTTGCTCGGCACAGCATCCCATTCATTTGAATGGGCTGCTATGCCACATGAAACGCACAAAAAAGGCTCATGCACCTTTTTAAAACCGCCGGTGCAGGGAAACCGCATGGCCTTGCAGAGTGATTCGTCTGCGGGTGGTTGCGGGTGTGGAAATCGATGCGATTCCTGCCACAACACGCGTGTGTCACAAGTGTGAACCAAGCCTAACACCAGCTGCCTTGCACCTCTTTGCATTCTCTGACTGATAGGACTGGTACATTTTGGATGGGAGAGTGAAAGTGGAACAGCAGTTCTATTAAAATAACTGAGTAAATACAGCAACTGTGGTACTTGCTGCTATCAAAAAACAGACTGTTGGGGGGCGTGGCCGGCTGCTGATCAAGATGGACGCGTGAGCCTGTAGCTCTCCTCTGACTGAGACTACCAACGACTCAAAGCCAATGACAGAGCAGAAGATTTCCCCAAATTATCACCCCTGTGGGTCCTCTTTCTACCCCTCCTCACTCCTGAAGTCCCGGCAATCACTAGCCACAGGAGCAGGGAAAACGGTGCCGCTGACACATTGGCTGGCACCAGCCACATTGAAGCCGCTGACCCTCCGGCAAAGACCCGTGGCCATCCTCGCTCTGGGAGCCGAGGTAAGATACCTGAGCTCCCCACACAGCTCCACCATCACTGCCTCCCTCGGCCTCGCTGATACACGGCTACTCTGCTACAACCGCCGGTACAGTGAAGACGGCACCTTTTCCTCATACTAGCGGCCGCCATCTTGAGGCCTATCTGCGAGCGCCGCATTGCGGCCTCCAGCCGCCCTCTACACAGTACTGCTTGTTCCATCCCCACCGCAGGAGAGCAACACCCGGGCGCCTTATATCATCCGACCCAGCCATCCACCGCAATACCGCAAACTGTATCAAAATAAAGCCCTCTGCTTCATCCCATCCGCCATCTTGCTACACCCATAGGCCTCAGAGGCCCTATTGTTAACCCTCCACAGCTTCACGCACACGGGGACCTTATAACAACCCCACAGCTCTTCAAAGAGGCTGCACAGCAATAAACAATTCATCCCCCAGCTGATGTGTAAGAGGGGCTTATTTTAAGGCCCAGCTCTGAGCCCAGCATCCAGTACCTACATAGCGGAGTTCAGGGGGGATCCTCAAATACCCAGCATCCACTCCTCAACACTAACCTGAAGGGCCCACACAGTTTTAGGCCCCCACTGGGGATCCCAGGACACACCAAGCCTACTTCCCCCTCTACACAGGAAACAGCACTATACTAAACCCCTGTATAGTGGCATGATCAAAAATAACTCCTATAAAAAGGGGGTTAACAAATTCATTACGGACTTCTACTCCGCGAACAACATGATGCAGTCCACTAAGGGGCCAAACTCAGCCGCATCTCACGCGACTCCTTCGCTAAACGGTGAGCACCAAGCCCCTTTCAACTCGCCTGATGAGATGGATAGCTCGGAACAAAACATTCAGGCCCCTTCACCTCCCCCCTCTGATAGGAGCAAGAGAGCAGCACAGTCATCAGCTCCCTCACCCTCCAAAGTCCCACTTTATAAAAGGCAACACTGGGACGAAGGGTCAGACAGCCCAAGCACTCATGACTCCCTGGCGGACCTTCCTACCAGAGACCAGCCAGCATGAGAACATACCTTGAAAATGATGCTCTTATCATTACAAAATGATATGCGCAACGAACTTCGGTCTTCTCTGACGATCTTGCAGTCCAGAGTGGAGCAGGTGGAAGACCGTACTGATGTCCTGGAACGTTGTTCCTCGGACCAGGCTGCTAAGCTGGGAGTGGCCACAGACACACTCCACCAGCACGCGGATGATATTCATTACCTTCAAGCAAAGGTGGCCGATTTAGAAGACAGTTCCAGAAGGAACAACGTAAAGTTTAGAGGCATTCCCGAAACTGTCAAACCCTCGGAACTCCCAGCATTCCTTCGACAAATGTTCCTCAAACTTATACCACAACTGACACAATCCGAAATGATGATTGATCGAGAGCACAGAATAGCCAAACCAAATCACCTGCCAGAAACAGTACCGCGAGACATACTAGCCCGTATCCACTTTTACCAAGTGAAAGAGAAGCTTATGTCCGCAGCCCGCATAAACAAGACCATGCAGGAGCCCTACACAAACATATCGTTCTTCACGGATATATCTGCTGCCACAGCCCGACACAGAAGAGAATTCACGCAAGTGACATTGATTCTGAGGGAGCATAGCATTCCATATAAATGGGGCTTCCCTGCCAAATTGATTGTCACCTACCGCGACCAACCTACCAATATTCTTTCTCCAAAAGAAGGCATGAAAAGGCTGCTGAACTGGGGCATCATCTCGCCTCCACCACCACAACTGGAATGGAGAGGATCTCAACAGGCTTCCCGAGGACGTCAACCCCACCAGCGGCCCACAGACTGCGGCCATCAACAACTTGGAAGTTAATCTCCCGACGGGCGCAAGCCTGTCCCCAAACTCAACATACTCAGCACACTAAGGAGCAACAGAGTCTCAGCTGAGAATTATTCATTTGTTGTATCCTTGATCAAATTTGGTATTAACGTTTTCTCCCCCAGGTTATATAAAAAGTGCTAAGCATTTTCGGTTATTTACTCCTAGTTGAACTAACTGATTTTGTTCTCTATTACCAGTTACCTAACAGGTTTTACCTTTTTTTTTTTTATTTACTTTACATTTTTGATCTATTTGCATTCTGGTTCTAACGCCTATTACTTAGAGCTTAACCTCTTGATATTTGTGGTCACGATATTGGAGTGGGCAGAGTAAAAGGTGTCCCCCTCTCGATTCCCCGCTCTGCTCTCCTCTAATCGCATCATCTAGCACAATGGCTATCACCATAGTATCCCTAAATACTAAAGGCCTTAATTCGCCTTTTAAAAGACAATTATTTTGGAAAGAGGCAGTAACTAGTAAAGCGGATATTATCTGCGCCCAAGAAACACATATCATGGCCTCCAAGCCACCCATGTGTACGCACAAACAATTTCCACAATGCTTTACGTCTAACGCCCCTAAGAAAAGAGCCGGAGTCTTAATAGTCATTCGCCCTACTCTTGCCTTCAACATAGTGCACTCTGAAATTGACCCATTAGGCAGATATATTATTTTGCATGCAAGCTTTAATGACTTCTGACCTTGGTTAACATCTACACCCCTAATACCAGTCAAACACAGTTCTATCAACTGATTGCTGGAAAATTGGCCCCTTTCAAACAACACCCCCTCATTATCCACGGAGACTTCAACCAAATCATAGACACAGCACTGGACTCTTCTAACCCCCTAAGAAAGAAGTCCACAGCCTTATCACGCTTTCTTAATAAAGAAGACCTTCATGATGCATGGAGATGCTTGTATGATTCCGAGAGAGACCTACTCAAGGATTGTATTGTTCCTGGTAGACAAAGTCACCTTACAATCCATACAAGAAGCACAAATTGGTAATATCACATGGTCTGACCATGCCCCAATTTCAATGAAATTGTTCCCCGTAGATCATTGGAAAGCAGGTAAACGATGGAAACTCAATACCTCCCTCCTAACCAATCCAGACTGCCAGAAACATATTGAATCCGCCATCTCAGAATTATTTCAACTAAATGCAAGTTCTGTGTCATCTCCTTTTACACGCTGGAACGCTCACAAGGCGGTCATAAGAGGCATACTTATGAAGTTTGGAGCCCAGAAGAAAAGAAACTGTAACGCCACCACCCTAAAACTTTTAGATCAGATTAAAACTCTTGAAAGAGCCCACAAAGCCACCCCAAGCTTAACATTAGGGAGTGATTTGAAAAACCTAAGGAAAGTTTTGAGTGATCACCTACACTCCAACTTTGATCTAACTCTAAAGAAACTACGATTACATTTTTACGCCCACCACAACAAACCAGGGTCCAGCCTTGCAAAACAACTCAAAAAATCATATAGTTCAGACAAAAATATCACATCTCCTTGCCCAAGACAGGACCCGCCTAGTTAATCCCAAAGCCATAACAGACCGCTTCAGCCAATTTTACTCCCAACTCTATAACCTAGCCGAATTAGGTACTACTGCGGCCCCTTCCCCACAGGATATCTCACACTTCCTAGATGACCTAAATCTACCATCACTTACCCAGGAACAACTACAAAACATTTCTACACCATTTTCCGAATCTGAACTCCAAAAAGTGATCACCTCCCTCCCACTTCACAAAGCGCCAGGGCCAGACGGCTTCAGTAACGAGTATTACAAACAATTTACACACACGCTTAACCCGTTCCTACTACGAGCGTTTAATCATACACTACTCACAGGTACCATCCCGGAAGAATCCCTAGCAGCCACTATAACAACTATTCCAAAACCAGGTAAACCAGCAGAAGACCCGGCTAGTTATAGACCGATCTCACTACTCAACACCAATACGAAGCTATATGCCAAACTACTAGCATCACACCTGTCGTCTGTGATTCCCCAGCTTGTGCACCCAGATCAGGTGGGGTTTATGAACGGGAGACAGGCATCTGATGGCACAAGACGCTATGTTAATCTGCTCCAGTGGGTGGAACGCAGTCGGACGCCTTCTCTGTTCATCTCTTTGGATGCGGAGAAGGCGTTCGACAGAGTCGACTGGAATTTCCTGAAAGCAGTATTATTGAAATTCGGACTTTCAGGCCCCCTTCACGAGGAAATAATGGCTCTCTATTCTGCCCCAAATGCTAGAGTAGTCAACTCTGGGTTGTTCTCGGACTCCTTTAAAATATCCAATGGCACCAGGCAGGGTTGTCCCCTATCCCCCCTAATCTTCTCCCTAATTATGGAACCCTTGGCAGTGGCTATTCGTGCCAACAACTTTATCCGCAGTATATTCACTGACACATATGAACACAAAATTGGCCTATATGCGGATGATGTGATCATTTCCATCGCTGAGCCTCTGCTCTCTCTCCCACATCTGCACAAAACTTTGGATCTCTTTAGCAAGGCATCCCTCTATAAAATAAATTGCTCCAAGTCCGCCATGCTTCCCGCCAACCTAGACAACACAACTAAATTAAGTATAACTAAAATTTCTTCGTTTTCCTGGGCTCCAAACTCCACTCTTCCCTATCTGGGTATCTCCTTGACCTTACCCTCCTCACAGCTTCTAACACAGAATTTTGCACAGCTAGTAATTCAACTACAAAAGACAATACAGAACTTGAAGAATGTGCAAGCCTCATGGGCAGGTCGCATAGCCCTCTCAAAAATGTACCTGCTCCCACATATACTTTACACTTTCCGAACTTTGCCCATACCCTTCTTGCGCTCCCACCTTGACAAGCTGCAAGCAATTATAACGTCGATCATATGGAACAATAAACATCCGAGGGTTAAAAAATCTACACTATGCTCCCCAACTGCAGCGGGAGGAATGGGTGCACCTAACATTAACTCCTACTACAAAGCAACAATACTGGAACAAGCCAAAAGTTGGTGGGCGACAACTACAAAATTCCCCTGGCTTCACATTGAGAAGGCAGCATTAGCATCTGATCCGAAGCAAACACTTATGGCATTGTTGTTACAGCACCAGAAACGCCACAACTTCCTATACACTATCAATGCCACAACCAGGACTTGTCTCTCTCTCTTGCAACTCTCCGGGGGGATTTCTACAGCAGTTCTCAACATTATTTCTCTGCAGTCCCTGCAAACCATTTTGCCAGACATTTCCCTATCCGATTGGTCACGAGCCGGAATCATTTCGCTAGCGCAGCTGTTTGATAAGATTGTGCTCCTATCCTTTCAAGAGCTACAAAACAAATTTCAACTACCAACCAAAGACTTCTTCAAATACCTCAGGATCCGCTCTCTCCTTACTAAGGTGCCTCGCACCAGCAATCCACTATTCGGTCATATCATGCACTTCTACTCTCACACAAGCAACGCGCAGAAGGGCATATCCTACTTCTATAAATTACTAACCAACATTACAGATGATGGCAATTCACCTACCATCCGTAAATGGGAAACTATTCTCCAATGCTCCTACACCTCTCAGCAATGGCTCCACGCACTTCGTTATCCTCTGAAGTTCTCCAGATGCATTACCCACTGGGAAGGTGTACAAAAGCTATTCCATAACTGGTACCTCACTCCAGCCATACTTGCCAATATTTATCCCACCTCTGCAGCGCATTGCTGGAGACTCTGCAAGCAGAAGGGCACCACCATTCACATCTGGTGGTCATGCACCAAACTGGCCCATCTATGGCACAACGTCACGAAACTAATTTCAGGCTTCTTCCACACACAAGCAACTCTCTCTCCACAACTGATATTGTTTGGCCTGGACCTCAACAATTGGCCTGTCAATACCCATGCTCTGTTAACACATATACTCATTGCTATTCGACTGTCAGTTGCCAGAAACTGGAAATCGCCTAACCCACCTTCTGTGGAGGATGTACTCGACACCCTCAACAACCAATGCCTCATGGAATACATATTCGCCAAGGCCCACCTCCAAACTCCGCTTTTCCGGAAAAGATGGATCCTATGGTTGCAACATCCCAACTGCATCTTACCATCCTAAACAGCGACTTCTACTGAGCACCTATGCACTGCTCTATTAATGTCACAGTTGATATGCCATACCTGCTCTCCAATACTCTTTTTCTTGTTTCCTAGCCTTCATTGGCGCCTGTGGTCCCGGGTGGGCGGGACCCCTCGTCTCCTACTCGGGGGCGGGGTGCCCGGCCCCCGCGGCCCTTTTACCATAGGTGACCGGTTTGCAACTCCTTTATGCTATGAGTTTATAGCTCTATGGAGCTCAATGTAAAGTTTGTGTAACAATCTGTACAGTACCTTTCTGTATGTATATGAATGCAAATTACATCGCATGTACATGTTTTTCTTATCATACAAAAATAAAACATAAGTTTAAAAAAAAAAAACAGACTGTTGAACTTTGATCTGCTTATAAAAAAAAAATGTTTTAAATAAAATATGTTCCTTTTAAGCCCCTAATACTTTGTAATTTTTAGTTATTTAGGGAGTTATCCCTAAATAACTCCTTCTTTTACTTTCCACTTAACTATTGTTGTCCCAATGTTTTTTTTTTTATTTCTATTTTTATAACCATTAATATTTAAACTTCTTTTTCATTTGTATTCATTTTGTTGCCCTAATGCCTTTATATATGTGAATCCTCAAGAAACGAGGCTATAGAAGGAAAAAATTAAAAATTGCAGTGCATTGTCCTACATATTTTGTTTGTCTACTGAACCATCAGCCTCGCATTAATAGCCACAACAATACATTTTAACTATAGCAGAAATGTGCTTTTATCGTTTCCCACTAGCTGGCAATCTCATGCTGGGTGTTCTTTTAGTGGTTCAGATATAAATGTCACCAAGAAGAAGAGGACATATATAATATGTTCCTAGGATTTAGATTTGTCACAATAACAAAACACAGGTGTCTTGAGAGATGATGCTTATGTCAATTAACCACTTCAGCCCCGGAAAGTTTTACACCCTCCCTGACCAGGTTATTTTTTGCGATTCGGCACTGCGTTGCTTTAACTAACAATCACGCTGTCGTGCAACACTGTACCCAAATAAAATTGATGTCCTTCTTTTCCCACAAATAGAGCTTTCTTTTGGTGGTATTTGATCACCTCTGTTCTATGTTTTGCGCTATAAATAAAAAAGCCAGACAATTTTGAAAAGAAAAAAAAAAAAAAAAATATATATATATATATATATATATATATATATATATATATATATACTTTCTGCTATAAAACATATCCAATAAAAAAATGTACAAAATTAAAATTTCTTCATCAGTTTAGACCAATATGTTTTCTGCTACATATTTTTGGTAAAAAAATCCCAATAAGCTTATATTGATTGGTTTGCTCAAAAGTTATAGCATCTACAAACTATGGGATAGACTTAGGACCCTTTTATTTTTTTAATATTTTTTACTAGTAATGGCGGCGATTTTAAACAGGACCACTACATTGCAGCGGGCAAATCTGACACTAAGTGACACTTTTTGGGATCAGTGACACCAATACAGTGATCAGTGCGAAAAAATGCACTGTCATTGTACAAATGACACTGGCAGGAAAGGGGTTAACACCAGGAGAGATCAAAGGGTTAAGTGTGTTCCTAAGGAATTCTTGCTAACTGTGGGGGAATGCTGACACTGGAGGAAAACAGAGATCTGTGTTTCTGCTTAGCAGAAACACAAGATCTCCACGTTCCTCTCTTGTTTATATAGGCAGATCGCTGTTCTGCCTCTCCTCAGAACGAACGGCGGTTCCCGGTGACCATCACGTCCCAGTGTCCAATCACAGCGGGACACTTTTTAGGGACCAGTGACACCAACACAGTGATCAGTGCGAAAAATTGCACTGTCGTTGCATAAATGACACTGGCAGGAAAGGGGTTAACATCAGGGGCAATCAAAGGGTAAAATGTGTTCCCTATGTGTGCTTTCTAACTGTAGGGGGAGGGCTTTGACTAAAGGAATACAGAGATCTGTGTTTCTGCTTTTAAGGTTGTGGAAGAGAACTGCATGCATAGATAAGCAATGGTCAGTATTCTATGACACTGAATACAAATAATTATATATACAAATAATGATTTGATATTAGTGATCAGTGTAGGATTTTGGTTATTTTATACCATTTAAGGACTGCCCGCGTACATGTACTGCGGCAAGGTGGCCCTTAAAGCGGAGTTCCACCCAAAAGTGGAACTTCTGCTTTAATGGAAGGTGACCCCCCGACAGGCCACAACTGGCATGCCTTTTTTTTGGGGGGGTGACCAGGGGCCCTGTTTTCATAGGGTCCTAGGTCCACTTCCTCCCCTGGCGCCACGGCTATGGGAACGAAGTCCACCTTCCCCTCTTCCTCTCTGCGATCTTCTGGGACACTTCACAGGTCCCAAAAGATATGCCAAGCCATTCACAAGGCGCAGAAATATGAGATCTCCATTTTCCTCTGGCAGAACAGTGGTCTGCCTTGTTTACAGACTGCCATTCTGCCTCTCTACGAATGATCGCCGGCTTCCCAGTAGACATTGCGTCCTCCGGACCCGCTGATTGGCTCCAATCACAACGGGAGCGGGGCTCCGGTGGTGCTTGCACCAGAGCCAAAGAAGATGATCACTTACAGGTATGTGATTTTGTGCTTAAAGTAAAAAAAGTGTAGCTGCTGACTTTTCACAATCAGACACTCACCTGTCCCTCGTTCCAGCGATGGCCGAGGGCTCACTCTTCGCCCCCTCCCCTCAGAGGCGCCGGCAGCATAACTGTGAGCACCCGGCTTTGGCCTTGTGACTGGCTCGGCGTATCTTTTGGGACCTGTGAAGTGTCCCAGAAGATCGTCAAGAGGAAGGGGGGAAGGTGGACCTGGGACCCTGTGAAAACAGTGTCCCTGGTCACCCCCCCCCCCCCCAAAAAAAGGCATGCCAATTGTGGCATGTCAGGGGGTCACCTTCCATTAAAGCAGAAGTTCCACTTTTGGGTGGAACTCCGCTTTAAGGGCCACCCTGCCGCAGTACATGTACGTGGGGCAGTCCTTAAGCGGTATAAAATAACCAACATCCTACACTGATTGCTAATATCCAATTATTTGTATTCAGTGTCATAGAATACTGACCATTACTTATCTATGCATGCAGTGCTCTTCCACAACCTTAAAAGCAGAAATCATGGAAATAGTTTGTTTAACACGTGTGGCTCTCCTGCAGTTCCACTGAAACTATTCAGCAAGAATGCAAATTAAGCTAACTTTGGCCTGATTTTTATTTATTTTTTTAAATTGGATAGTGTTTCTTCCAGCTAATTAGCATGTGCATTTATTCTGTGTGAATTGTTAACTGCTTAAGAACTGCCCCATAGCACATTTACTGCTACAGGGTGGTATATATACACGATTCTGCACTTCCGCCTAGGGAGCAAATGCACACCGCCAGCGGCCCGCTTTTGCTGTGATTACGCACAGGAGAAGCCAATCTGTTGGTGCTGGGCACAGGATGTCTGCCAGCTCCTGCAGCCAGAGACACAGAATAGAGATCTGCCTATGTAAACAAGGCAGATCTCCATTCTGACGGGGGAAATTATGGATTTTGTGTCCCTGAAAAGCAAGGAATAAAATCCATCACTTCCCTGAGTAAAAACAGCACCCACAGTACATTAAAACCTACCTACACCCTAGATGTGTAACCCCATTCCCAGCCAGTGCCATTAGTACAGTAACAGTGCATTTTTTTAGTATTAGTGTCACTGGTTCCCAGAAAGTGTCAAAAGTGTCAGTTAGTGTCCGACTGTCCGCCGCAATATCGCAGTCCCGCTATAAGTTGCTGATTGCTGCCATTACTAGTATAAAAAAAAGAAAGAAAGAAAAATTCCAGTATATATACACCATAGTTTGTAGACCCTATAACTTTTGCACAAACCAATCAATATACGCTTATTGAGATTTTTTACCAAAAATACGTAGCAGAATACATATTGGCCTACATCTATGAAGAAATATTATTTTTTTTTTTTTTTATTGGATATGTTTTATAGCAGAAAGTAAAAAATATATATTTTTTCAAAATGATTGGCTTTTTTTGTTTATAGCGCAAAAAATAAAAACCCACAGTGGTGATCAAATACCACCAATAGAAAGTTTTATTGGTGGGGGAAAAATGTATTTGGGTACAGCATTGCATAATCGCACAATTGTCAGTTAAAGTGCTGTATCGTGAAAAAATGGCCTGGTTGGCTATTGCCTTCTAAAATTGTATTTCTTGTTACAAGGACATACCTTATACATCAAAATTAGCCAGTTCCAGGAAGAACCATGCACATCCACATTCTATATATACATATGTACGTATATTACTCAAACAAACCAATAACACCCGGCTCACATGGAGAGAGGTATCAGGACTTTAAAGGATGTAAGAGTTGTTAACTGAGGGGAGCAGATACACAATATTTGAATAAAACATATTTTTTATTGTACAAAAAGGTTTAAAACATAATGGAAGTATAAAAACATCCCAAAGGGTATACAAACGTAATTGTTAGCTGTTATCACAGCGGCTAGAAGCTACAGCTTGAAAACGTGATATACAGCTGATTCCCACTTCGTTTTGTGCATGTATTCCAACGCATTTCGCAGAGTGTCTCTGCTTCTTCAGGGAATATTATGCATCTAAGGTATCACAAATATCAGAAAGAGCATATTATAATACATTTAACAATTTTGTAGCTTAAAGGGCAACTCCACTTTTGTGGGGAAAAATAGCAAATGGAGAAAAAATAATATAGCATATACAATTGCAACACAAGTCATATTGTAATTGAATTGTATTAAAAATGACCTTTCCATTTCAATCTGCAGCTGCTGTAATTTTCTATAAATGCAGTACAATATGGCTACTGTAGTTGTTCTGTACACAGAATGTGCACTGACCGACCACTCACCAGAAACATAATTTCCTGCTTGTATGATTGGCTCACCAATTTTTCCAGAAGTCTGCCTAAGATACAAGTCAGATTTCAGGCATCTGCAACAAAAATGCCACTTTTGGTGAGATACTTCCAATAGGAACACGTCTAAAGGGATGCAGGCCCAGCAAATTTTCTCATTAGTGTTCTGCAGCTGCATATCTGATAATTATGAAACCACTCCCATTAGACCTACTCAGCAGAGAAAAAAAAAACAGGGATTTCTTCAGAATAACAAAAGGTAGGGATCTGCAATAAAGTTTGTTATAATCCTTGCAATGTACATAGATCACCCAGGGGGGATTTTTTTTTCTCAACAAAAGTGGAGTTACGCTTTAACTACTTGCTTACTGGGCACTTAAACCCCCTTCCTGCCCAGACCAATTTCCAGCTTTCAGCGCTGTTGCAATTTGAATGACAATTGCGTGGTCATGCAACACTGGACCCAAATGAAATTTTTATCATTTTTTTTGCTAAAAAACTAAAAAAGACCTACATTTTTGAAAAAATAAAACAATTTCATAGTTTGTTATAAAATTTTGAAAATAGGTAATTTTTCTCCTTCATTGATGTGTGCTGATGAGGCTGCACTGATGGGCATTGATAGGCGGCACTGATAGGCACTGATAGGCTGCACTGATGGGCACTGATAAGATGGCACTGATGGGCACTGAGAGGTAGCACTGATGGGTGGCACTTATGGGCACTGAAGGGCACTGATAGGTGGCACTGATGAGCACTGAAGGATGGCAATGATGCGCACTGGTAGGTGACACTGATGGGCAGCACTGATCGGTGGCACTGATGATGAGGCTCTGATGGGCATTGATTGTCAGCAGTAGTGGGCATTGATAGGTGGCACTGTGGGCAAAGGTAGGTGGCACTGTGGGCACTGGTAGGTCACACTGTGGGCACTGGTAGTTGGTACTGTGGGCACTGGTAAGTGGCACTGGTGGCTAATGATTGGTGGCACTGGTGGGGGCACTGGTGGGCACAGACAAGCCATCCACGGCTAATTCTATGCATTAAGATAAAAAACCTTCAGTCTGTAGCCTCCCCAGCATCCCCCAATCACTTACCTGAGCCCCATCTCTCTCCAGCGATGTCCAAAAATGTCTAAGCCATCCAGAACACTCCTCCAGATTGGCTGAGACACAGCATCGGGGCCATTGGTTCCCACAGCTGTCAATAAAAGTCAGTCAGCCAATCAGGGGAGAGAGGGGGTGGGATCAGGTCAGGGCTTCGTGTCTGAATAGACAGGGCTCCGTGTCTCCGTGTCTGAATAACTTTAGCAAAGTGCATTGCATTATAGCATATACATAAATGAGTGTGCTCACCAACTTTACCAACAGGATACATATGTATAGGTCTATACGGGACAAGGAGGATCATGGGGCAACCGCTTGACCCCTGTAACACCAGGGTCAAGTTGGATGGACACTGAACTGCACACCTGACAGAGTAGGAAGAGAAAATCCATAGCACTCCAAACACTAAGACCCCTTTCACACTGAGGCAGTTTTCAGGTGCTTTAGCGCTAAAAATAGCACCTATAAAGCACCTGAAAACTGCCTCTCAATCCTCCCCATTTCACACTGGGGCGGTGCGCTTGCAGGATGAGAAAAAAAGTCCTGCAAGCAGCATCTTTGGGGTGGTGCGGGAGCGGTGTATACAGCACTCCCAAACCGCCCCGCCCATTGGAATGAATGGGCACTGCTTCTGAAGCACCGCAACATGGGGTTAAAAGAGCCCTGCTACTGTCCAAAAACACTGCTATAACAGCGGTAAAGTGCCGCTAAAACGAGCAATGCTTTACCGTTGACACCCTGCCCGCCCCAGTGTGAAAGTAGCCTAAAAGTGAATAATGACAAAATATGAGATCTATATATGACAGGTATTACCCTCATAATCTACCCACAATCATCACCTCCACAAACCACCCATAGCTCACACACCACTTACTAATACATCACCCCCCCCCCCCCTCATACCGCATACAAGTACACATACATTTCCCCAGCGCCCTCCATCCCACCTAACAGTGAGGACCAACTATACATCCACCAAGCCTCCCCCACTCACCTTCAACATAACAGTTTTTATACTTCCATTATGTTTTAAACCTTTCTGTACAATAAAACAACGTTTTTATTCAAATATTGTGTATGTGCTCACCTCAGTTAACAGTTTACATCTTTTAATCACTCACCAATCAAATTTGTTTGACGGCGGCACATAAGCTCTCCTGTGCGAATGGCTGGCGCTTTAAGAGACTGTAGGGGGCACGCACGCACGTCTCTGGAGCCGATGTGCATGGCCGGCAGGCGCGATGTCCACCGGCTACCCGCGATCACCCCTCACAAAGCAAGAATGTGGATCTGTTGATGTAAACAAATGGATCTCCATTCTGACAGGGAAGTGGATAGAGATCTGCTATTCCCAGCGATTGGGAACAGCTTTGTCTCTTCTCCCCCAGTCACTACACTCCCCCACAGTCAGAAACACCTCCCTAGGGAACACTTAACCTCTTGATCACCCCCTAGTGTTAACCCATTCACTGCCAATGACATTTATACAGTAATCAGTGGCTATTTTTAGCTCTGATCGCTGTATAAATGTCAGTGGTCCCAAAAAAGTGTCAAAAATGTCTGATCTGTCCGCTGCAATATCGCAATTCCGCTAAAAATCGCAGATCACTACCTTTACTAATAAAAAAATAAAATAATAAAAATGCCATAAATCTATTCCCATAGTTTGTAAACACGATAACTTTTGCGCAACCCAATCAATATATATACAGGATAAAAGTCCGCGCACACAACAACAGTAAAATTTTAAAAATTATGAGAACAATTTACGATAAGACGTGTAACATAGGCTGCTCGCAAACAACAACTGATCCAATTGTCCCGACAAATATAAAGAAAAAATTGCAGCGCCCAAATAATGTGATAAAATGATCATAAAAAAAGTGGTGTATATATAATAAACAGCAATAGTCCCAACTTGGGAGGCAGAGAGATGAATCTCAATCTTCTTATATTCAAAATAAATCAAGGCAAACTTAACAGCATCAGAATGTTCAAGCAAAACGCAGGGGAATTCTGATAAATCCAATATATAGAAATGGATGTATGCTTACCAGAATCCCATAGATCATGCGCAGATATCAAAATGAATCAGTAGGTATGTGCTCAGATGTCATCCGGGGTCCTGATGTGGAACCTATAGGTCGCAAATATCCAAAAGGAAGGTGGTCCGGAACTTCCCAGGTGTCATCAACATATATCAGGGGTCGAGGCCAGGAAGGGGCAGGGATCAGAATCACATCACGGATAATACTCTCCAACTTTTCCACCCGGTCGCTCCCAGGATTTTGGTAGATGATGTATTGCAATAAATGGAGAAAGAACCGCAATAGTGTGATACTGTAAAGAATCTTATTTATTGCAAAAAAACTGAATCATACTCACAAAGTATAAAATTCAAGAGAGCTCTCAAAGTAAAAATCGTGACAGGGGGGGTATGGAAACCATACCCCCCCTGTCACGATTTTTACTTTGAGAGCTCTCTTGAATTTTATACTTTGTGAGTATGATTCAGTTTTTTTGCAATAAATACGATTCTTTACAGTATCACACTATTGCGGTTCTTTCTCCATTTATTGCAATACATCATCTACCAAAATCCTGGGAGCGACCGGGTGGAAAAGTTGGAGAGTATTATCCGTGATGTGATTCCAATCAATATATACCTATTGCAAATTTTTTTACCAAAAATATATAGAAGAATATATATCGGCCTGAATTGAAAAATAAATTTGTTTTTTTATATTTTTTTTTTGGATATGTATTATAGCAAAAAGTAAAAAAAATGTTTTTTTTTCTTCAAAATTTACACTCTTTATTTGCTTTTAGCGCAAAAAAAATAAAAGAACGTAAAGGTGTTCACATACCACCAAAAGAAAGCTCTATTTGTGGGAAAAAAAGGACATCAATTTTGTTTGGGTACAATGTCACAGGACCCCGCAATTGTCATTTAAGCGACGCAGTGCCGTGTCATAAAAAGTGTCAGAAAGGGGGTAAATCGTTCCGGGGCTGAAGTGGAAGACAGTTATTTCCTACTCCAAGTAGTAGCCATAATGTGGTATTTTACTACTGCTCATACAAAAAACATTCAAACTGAGGAGAAAATAGTTTAAAGAACATTTGTTTTTGTCCAGTTTGCACAGAATGAATATACATGCAGATTACAGTATATGGACAAATGGCTATGTAATGTTTCCATATATAAACCACTATAGCCCCGTACACACAGGACGACGATCGCACGTACGATCGTGTCAAATCATATGTTGGCTGTTGTATGTAGCATACTGACTGCACTACACGATCGTACGACCGCAGGAGAACGTTCAGGTGCATGTAATTAGCTTCCAGCCATTCCTGACTTTGGAGCATGCGTGTTTTGCACAATACAACTTTGTTGTACTAACTGCTCTGTACACACGATACAATGGTCGTATGAGGGCTTGTTGGTACGACCAAGTTTTCTAGTCTGCTCATACAACTCCCTTGTACGGCCATCGTATGTTTGACTGTTCAAATCGCGCATACGAACGATCAATATCACATACAACGGTCGTTAGTATGACCTGTTGTATACGATCGTCGTCCCGTGTGTATGGGGCTTTAGTGTTCTGGTGAACATCTATAGACTCAACCCACCATGTTTTAAACAATCCTTATTTTCTATGACCCTTATTTACAGCAGTGATACTAGAGAGAAGCTGACAATAAAATGTGGTTAAAATTGTATATCACTATGACAAATAACATGTTATAACCTGGAGATCTGAGCTTGGAGTCTTCATGGAACCATTTTTGGTTATTTTATACACATAGCTGACATGTAAGTTTACTAGAGTAAATAACAGCTCAGTTGTATATATTCCCTTTGCTTTCATTAAAAGTGTATTTTTTTTCTCATGACCAGGCTTTGATTTCAGAAAAAAATCCGCAGAGACTCAAATCTGGTGTAGCAAAATTTTGGGAAATGGCAAACTGCTCCTTTTTTATTATTAACCTGATTTCTTTTTCTCATAAATCCACAGGAAACATTGTCTAATTGCTTCCCTGTGTGCAGATGACAGCAATTTCTTTTGTTCTAAATACAAAAGGAACTGTGGAAAAAGAAAGATCTGTGATCAAGGAAGCGGTGTAGCACAGTGGCTACTTTAAAGCAAACCCTGAGCAATTCCAAACTGAGCATAAAAATGATGAAAAGACGATTGTTAGATTTAAAAATGCAGTAAGATAAGGTCAAATACACATTATATTTAAAACTATATCTAAATTGGTTGCATTAGTTTTATTTTTTTCAGGCTTTTTATTGTTTTATATTCACCTGGTGATCCAGCAAATAACACACTTCCTGCCCTATGGCGGCTATGCTTACTCCTCAACTGTATTTATGGAGGGAGCCATGGCTGGCACCCATATTGGAATATTAATATGCCTGCCGTTTTAATTTGTATTATATGGTGGCTGATGGGATTAGTGGTTTACATAAGAAAGATAACTATTTTTTATTTTCAGGTCATCTCACAGTAACTGACAAGGACACTGCATTTCTGGGAAGACCCTCAGGTTTTTTCTGTACTCGCTGAATATGAAAATGTTCTTGCCTGAGGGGGGCGGAGCCGGCATCCGGAGCGGATGGTCGTGTGAGGAGAGAGCTCCGGCAGTTCGGCGGCTATAGCGACTCCAGAGCGAAGTACCAAGCACCCGATCGGCTCCCAAGAAGCCTACAAGCACTGCGGCTGACTATGCTGCCCACCGGGAAGAGAAAGGACCGGGAGGGCCCGAGGAAAATAGAGGACTTCTTCGTCTCCACAGCGGGCCGGAGAGCACAAAATGGCGCCGGCGCGGCAGCAAGGCGGCATGCGGAGCGAGAAGGAGACTCACAGGCGCAGCCCGGATCACAAGGTGAGAAGACCGGGGACGCTGTCCCGCTGCCAGCTTCACCATCGGATAGCCCTATCAAACAAAAGCGGAGAGTGGGAAGCCAGGGCGAGGATGCGGGGAGCATTAGAGGGATGGAGGAAGCTATGGAGGAGACCGACCATTACAGTCAACAGCTAAACTCCTTCCCCACTACAGGCCAGGCTATAACTGACGACACACTGAAAGACATGCTATTAACCCTGAGGGGTGCCCTGCAGCAAGACATGGCAGCTTTTATGAAATCAACAAGGAGGGATATAGAGATTATTGAAGACAGAGTGGATTTTATGGAGAATAAAATGGGAGATTTCTCTAAGGCACACAACGAACTAGTTGACGCACACTATGAAGTCAAGGACGAACTACTAGCACTCAGGGCAAAGGTCATAGACCTAGAGGACAGAGCCCGTAGAAACAACCTGAAATTCAGAGGTGTTCCTGAAACCGTTAAATCATCAGAACTGCGCAACTATATCCAACAACTGATTGTAACTGCCCTCCCAGCACTTCAGCCTATAGATCTGACAGTGGACCGAGTGCATAGACTACCGAAACCTCCCCACCTACCAGACAAAGTCCCAAGAGACGTTATAGCGAAAATCCACTTCTATCAAGTTAAAGAGCAATTGATTTCATACTCTAGGAACAACCCAGCCCTCCCAGACCCCTTCTCCGGAGTCTCAATATATGCAGACCTCTCTAAAGCAACAATGGCAGCGAGAAGCAACCTGGTTCCTATCACCAAAATTCTGAGGAATCACAAGATTCTTTACAAATGGGGCTTTCCGGCTAAACTGATCCTAGAAAGAAACAATGAGACGGTCACCATCACCTCTCAAGAGAAGGGCCTTAGCCTCCTGCAAGATTGGGG
>BLSH010560242.1:501265-513412 GCA_018402905.1 Glandirana rugosa | reverse complement strand
ACATTGCAAGCCCAGGCATGGCTTGAAATCCCACAGGCACCGTGCCTGGGCCTGGGCCTGTAAAGTTTTTAGCAAGCCCAAGCCAGGCCCCAAGACGATAAAATGAGGTGCACAACTCTTCGACGTCCCGTCGGTTAGTTGTTCGCAAAGTGACCAAACGGGAATCTTCGGTAGTGTCGGTACGGATGATTACCGTACCGACACTAACCGGCCACGTAGTACGTCTTAAAATGTCTCAAATCTGTCCCTCACGCAGTCAGCTACCTCTCCCTACACTAACCCAAGGAGCATGTGACTGCAGCACTGTGACTCCAGCTTATAAAGAGGCTGTGTTACATGATGCACCGGCCAATCACAGCCATGCCATTAGTAGGCATGGCTGTGATGGCTTCTAAGGGCAAACCAGTGAAACGCTTGTTGATTGGCTGCCCTGCAGCTTCTCAACACGTGGAGTAAAATAGCAGAACCCCGGACCGAACCCGAACGATTTTTGAAATGTCCGGGTCCGGGTCCGTGCCACGGACACCCTAAAGTTCGGTACGGACCCGAACGTTACAGTCCGGGTTTGCTCAACACTACTCGTGACCTTTGTGAGTACCCTCTCTTGTTATCAATTTTAATAAAATTATTTTTGGTAATGCACTAGGTGCGTGCGCCTTCCTTTTTTTCTCTTGTTTTATATTTTAACAACTTAAGTACCAGCCTGTATATACCCCTAGTTACCAGGCCATTTTTCAGTTACTGTGATAGCTTGACTGACAATTACTTGGTCACACAGCACTGTACTCAAATGCATTTTATATAATGTATTGAAGTCAGATAGAGCTTTCTTGTGGTGGCATAGGATAACCACATTGTTTGTTACTTTCTACTATACTATAAGTTAAAAAAAATCAAACGTTTTGGAAAAAAGAAAACATCCTTTACATTCTGTTATAAAACATATCAAATACATTTTCCAGGTCATTATGAACAACTCCCCTTTTTGGAAAGTAAACCCTCTGTCATGATCAGGGGTCAGGCTTGAAGACTAGTTGCTATAGCAGTGGCGGAACTACCACCAACCAGCAGGATAGGTACACAGGCAGTCGCCCTGGTGAAAGACGCAGGCTCACCTGAGGTGTGGAGTCTAAGTACTAACCAGTATTCACCAGACCTCCTGATGGTGGAAATGGATTTTGCTGCATGTTGGTACCAGGTCATGGTCCTCAGGATCACCCCTCCAGCAGGTGAGCAAGCTGGGATCCTGTAGTGGATAAGCAGGTAGGGATCAAACGTAGTGAGTAAACAAAGCAAAAGGTCAGTAACAAGTAGTAGCAGGTTGGGAACAGGCAGAACCATAGTCAAGGAACAAGTCAAGGGTCCATATTGAGTAGTAGCAAAATATGGACAGCAACAGGGATGACAGGAGCGAGATACTTGCTGAAGAGAGCACAATAATTTGACAAACAGGAAGTCCAGAGACATGCCATAAATCAGGAAGTTAATGGGAGGAGCAAAGAGTTCAGGTTTCAAAACAAACAAGGTTCAAGATAGGATCGTTCAAGGAATTGTCACAGGAACTGTCCAAAATTCCAGATAGCCCTGCAAGAAGAGACATTGCCTGCCACAGCAGAGGTTCTGGGTACAAACTCAGGACCTGACACCCCCCAAGTTGATCTCATTTATTTCTGTGATACAGAACCAGCCTAGGGACTCTGCCTGTTGGTCATGACATACAAGACCTTGTATGCCTATAGCTGACCATACATTATACCATTTTCTTGTTCAATTCCCTTTCGATTTACCTTCAACTCTGTTATGCAAGGGCCTGTCTGAATGCATATAAATTGAAAGTGTTTAGGTGTGACCTTATATTATATGGTTTTGGTAAATCTAAAGGAAAATTGTACAAAAAAAATGTATAATGTATGGCCAGCCTAAGGGTAGAATACAGTTAAAGGTGCAGATGCGAGACAAGCTGGTGAAGTTTAGTACATGCTTAGTGTTACTTTCTCAAAGCACTTTGGAGTTATACTGTATGTCAGGATAGGTAGGAACAGACTATGTTACCAGCTGAAGATGACGATGAAGATGAGGTCCTTCTGAATTTAATATGGGGGCCCTGATGTGTAGTGAGGCCTTCGGACTGAGAGTGCCACCAATGCACACTGAAGCAAGTTTTTGGGGAGTCTATGGCTGATATATTTCAAAGGTTGCCCCTAGACGCGGACCTCCCAACAGAAGGGGAGAGGGAGTGAAAGGATTGAAAAAAAAACCTCACATTAAAATAAATCACATTAATGAATTTGCCGCTGCTTAACTTTCATTGCATTAATGAAATATTTATTCATAGGATCGCTCGTCCTGGCCTTCCTCTGTTGTGAAAGAAAGGGGAGGGCTCACAAATGTAAACAGTATTACTATTTACATTTGTAATACTGTGATTGTCTATCACAATAATCACAATGCACACAGCTCTCTGAATGGCTCTGTGCTTTTTATTCACAGTGAAATCATTGACAATGTAAGCACAGTGCTGTTTTAAAATGGCAGTTCAGTACACCAAGGATACCTCTCAACTATATTAAAACATTTGATAGCAGTGAAGTAGTGAAGTCAGCATTCACTAATGAATATGAAGAGAGACCTACAGTAACTACCCTTTTGTTTTTGGCTGCACTATTTGGTAAAAAAAAGTAAAGTGTCATACTTTTTCTAGAAAAAATCTAAAAGAATATTCTGCTTCAGTTTGATTTAGATCCCGTAGCAACCATTATACATAGTGAGTGAAAATCACTGCATTTTCATTGGTGGTGTCGTGATGGCTGCCCCTTTCCTTTTGTTGTGCTATAGATTTTCATGAATGTTACTTGGCATTTAATCCAGCAATGCTTGCTTTTACATACTAAGAAAAACATTGTGTTTCTTATAGTTTAGTAGATTTTACTGTGCATATATAGTCTGCATACAAATAAAAAGTATTTAAAAGCTTTTTATAAAGCCTGACTCCAATTCACTGAAATATTTCTCTCTTCTGCGGTGCTTTCTCATACAAAAACTCCACTTCTTCCCACTGTTGACACTGGTTTTTCAGTATAAGGCCTCATGCTCAATGGGCTTAAAAAACACCACTTTTAGGCTTTATGCACACTGTAGCTGATGAACAACCGTTTATGGGCATTTGGGCGTTTTCTTTTAACAGCCCATAAACGCCCTTCTATGTTATCCTATGTGTTCATGCACACATGGACGTTAATTGTCGTTTAACAGCAATGGTGTTTATGGGCTGTTATCTGAACGCCCTGAACTGGCGTTTAAGAGCAGTTCTTCTGACCACAAAAAACGCTGGACGCCGATAAACGTTCATAAATGCCGCTAAACGGCTGTTTATTGGAGTCCATCACCTTTTGTAGTCAATGGAAGCTAATGAATTAAAAAAAAAGCTCAAAAACGCTGACACCAATAAATGCCACATAATCCGACGCCCAGATAGTGCCCAGTGTGCATGGAGCCTTACAGTCGTTTAGCATTGTATAGACTGTAAACACACCTCTATGTTAGCCAATGTGTCCATGTACACATAAGCATTTACAGGCATATTTAAAGAGAAGCGTTTACAGGCTAAAAAAAAAAATGTTCAGGAGGGCTTTTTTGTGCAGAAAAAAGAGCTAAACATGCCTAAACATGTAAACGTGTCTAAAAGCACATAAATGCTAGGCACGTTTAGCGCTTGAGAGCTCATTTATTCCATTGGCAAGAATAATAATTGATTTATGCTTGGTGTGCCTAAACATGTGTGCAAAACGCCCAGGGTTCATGAGGACTAAATGACAGCCAGGGTGTTATGGACTCACCCTCTAAAGGGTTCCTGCACTCACAATAAATTGTGCTGGCATCATTATATCGTTAGTTCTTGTTGCTTCCATTCAGCACTATCCACTGCTGGAGAGACGAGGAGGAAGAGGAACTAACTTATCAGACAACAAAATACAAGGCGCCTAGAAAAAAGTTATGTGTACTCAATTTGTACTTTTTTAATGCTGGGAGATGGGGGTGTGTGGGTGTTGAGTACAGGGCATGATCTTTATGTTCAATCTGAAATTGGACTTTAAGTAAATTATGCTCAGAGCTTAATAAATTCAAAATCAGGGCTGGATTTATACTGACTAATTTCATAGTTAAACAATGCCTATGCTCTAATCCCACTTTCTATTTAACTATGTGATACTTCTGAAGTAAATTTCTTATCTTTAATTAGAAAAAGGAACCATAATCTTTAACAAACATTATAAGTGATCTATGTAATGCTCACTGCACAAAAAAAAAATATTTTTTACCATACATGTTCTGCAGCACTTTAACTACTTCAGCTCTTTTACCTGTATACCCCTTAAGGAATTGAGCAATGGACCTGTCTATTTGGCAATCACTATGGCATTTCTTAAAGAATAGGTTCACCCTTTATAACATACTACATGTTACACCCGTATATAGAGTGCAACATGTAACATGTTAAGGTGCCCCAGACTAAACCCCCCCCCCCTCCACTGTGGCAGCAGGCAGGGGATCCTCTTCCCACATCCGTTGTCACAGTTTAAAAATAATGCAGCAGTGTGGAGCTCTGCTCACGCATCTATGCAATTCATTCACATAGATCTGTGAATCAATGAACTACAAGTCTTGTCTTCCACCGAGGCAGACTGCTTGCAGTTCTCAATGAACTGGGAGGGTGCGGATAAGCATACTGTACAATCTATCACATCTTTGCTATAGTAACAGCATATAATCTACTGTTTCTTCTACAGTCAACATAGCATTCACACAACCTAATACACTGGTGATTCCATGCAAACAACTTCCTATACAGAAATAAGCTCTTCATCCACTTGATACCGATAACATAGTTCATGGACCTAGAATTAGATATATTAGATAGATATAAAGTATTTAGAAATATCATGCTAAGTAAAGTGTATATAGTATAACACTTTTATTTTTTCTGACAGAGATCACATTACTGACCATTACAATGCCTTTATCTGCTTTTCTCACCTGAAGAAATCTTTGTTCGGGCAATATCCAGGCTTAGACTTAGTTCACATCTATATGGTTTCTGGAAGCTGCATTTGCTCAGGGACAGCCACCTATTCATTTGAATGGGCTGCTGTACCTCCTGAAAATGCAGGGAAAAGGTCCCTGCACCTTTACCAAAATTGCATAATGTAGTGTGGTTCTCAGTACAGGAAACTAAGTTGAGCTTTCAAATGTATGGGGTGCTATTAGGATTAATGGTACCCCCGTGCATCTCCTAAGTAGAAGCGTGTTTTTCTCTGCGGGGATAGGAAGGTGTGCAATTACACACCTTCCTGCACCCACTCAGATGGGAACCTAGCCTTAGTATCTACATCAGGGTTCTCAAACTGGTGGCCCTCCAGCTGTTGCGTAACTACAAGTCCTTGCAAGTCCAGGCATTGCAAGGCTGACAGTTACAAGCATGACTCCCACAAGCAGAGGTATAATGGGACTTTCGCAACAGCCAGAGGGCCTCCAGTTTGAGACTCCTGATCTACATATCGGGTAACTTCTTACAATGTTACAATGTTGCATTCTTAACACTGGAAGAGAAGACAATATTTCTTTCTTTCTACAGCAGATTGATTACATCCTCTCAACCTAGGCAGTCACTGGACAAGAGCTCAGAACTGCTTTTTAATAATAAAAGCTGGAACTTTTTTTTATAATGTATACTATTTTTATAAACTGGGAAATATTAGGAATGTATTTAATTTTGTTTAATAACTAAACAAACCAACTGTTTTTCTAATTATACTGTATTATTATTATATTTTGAGTTTGTATATGGCTTCAAATAACCTAATTGCCTGGCATCTGACCAGAGCCGATGCAAGGATTTTTGTCTACTTAGGCAAAGGTGCATGTTGGTGAACCCCCCTTCCCACCCCCCCCCCTCCACAATGCAACCCCCCTACCTCCATATGGCATACACTTTATCTGTACATCAGAATCCATTCTTACATCAGCTTCCCCCTTACGTCAAAGTCCCCACCATCACTCTATACGTCAGGGTGCCCAGATTCCCTCCTTACCTCAGAGTCTCCAGTTTTCCCCCTTTACACCAGAGCCTCCCTTTCACATCAGAGTCCACAGAGCCCCCCTCCCAAATGGAAGTCCCCAGCATTCCCTTTGTACATTAGTGTCTCCCCTTACATCAGAGTTCCCCTTTACATCAGAGCGCACAGATTTTTCCCCAAATCAAAGTCCCCAGAAGTCCATCTTTACAAAATAGTTCCCCTGCATTTTTCCATAACACTCCCACTTACATCACAGTCTGCAGCGTTCCCCTTTACATTAGAGTCCCCCGAGTTTCTCCTTAGAGCTCATTCAGATCAGTGCTCCATAATGAGATGCTATCTGCTGTATATATATCTACCTTGGAGCTGCATGCAGGCAACCTATAGAGATGGATGCAGGTACAGTGTTTGCACAGACAAAATTGCATGTCAAAATTTGACATTTGGGCAGGAGCAGATGCACAGATCTAAAAACAGCTGCTGCATCTGCATCCACTTCTATGGCCTGCCTGCACACAGCCCCAAGATGGATGGACAAAAAGCAGCTCGGCATGGAGGACAGGAATCAGTGCCTGTCTGAATAAGCCCTTTCATCAGAATCTTCAGAGTTACCCTTTATACTGTAAGGGGGAATTATGATGAAGGAGAGCCCTGAGTCCCCTTACATAAGAGTTCCTCTTTACACCAGAATTTGCAGAGTTCCCCCTTATATCAATGTCCTCCTCACTCCCCTTTACCCTAGGGTCCCCAGTCACATTTCCCTCTTACATCATGCATGCAGGCTGTAGGGCACTGTAGGAAGGTGGCCTGAAGGACAATGCAGTCTGGCTGGATCTCAGGCAGGCTGTTGGTCCTTCCTCTCCCTCATGTCTTCTTCAAACTAGTGGAAACAGGCACCAAGCACCATGCACGTCATATGCACCCTCCAGTACACGCCATGCTGCTTGAGTCAGAGAGAGCTCAGCTATCTAATAACTGTCCAACTTTGGAACTGTGCAGAACAGAGCCGGGGTGAAGCAGGTAAATTTACAGGAGTGCTTCTCCTTTCTACACCAGTGTGTACCACAATAACGTGCTATGGTGTGATAGATATTATTAATATTTAACATATGTACATTTCAAAGTGCTAGTACAATAAATAATAAGCATAAAACACACACTTCACACAAAAACTACAATAAAACTGTGCTGTGATAAATCTGTGCAGATCCACTGCAATCTCAGTGTACCATCACTAAGACAAAGCACATAGCATTTGCTTACCAAAAAAAATTGACCGCTTAACTTATGAGCTCACATGTGCTTGTCATCTGCTGGATATTTACAACAACTTTGCTGAAAAAGCAACACTGTAGGTATAGTAACTTGGTCTGGTACCAACCACAGGGAACCCCATATATGCAAAGAATAAAGTACACTATAGTGCAATACCAGGACAAGTAAACAATTTGTTGCTTTAACCTTGTAAAGTTTGCTGTAAGTACATTACTTTATTAAAGCAGTGCAGTATGTTCTGCTAATGCACTATAGCGTGCTTTATACTTTGCATATATGGGGTTTCCTGTGGTTGGTACCTGTACAGGCAGAGTGGTGCAAGGCCACTCTTGGGAGAAAGCTACTATACATGCATGGTCACTATTTGAGTAAAGTGGCTGCAAATATCTAGCAGATGACAAGTGCATGTTTAAGAGGTAAGCAGACGGTGTGCACTTTGCCTTGCTAATGGCACACTGAAGTCGAAGCACACAGCTTACACAAATATATCATAGCTAAAGTTGAGTGGACACCTGGATGTTCGGGTTCGGCCGAACTTCGCGAAAAAGTTCAAGTTCGGCACTGAACATAACCCCGGACCCCGAACCCCATTGAAGTCAATAGTGACTCAAACTTTTGGGCACAAAAATGGCTGTAAAAAAGTCCTGGAAAGGGCTAGAGGGCTGCAAAAGGAAGCAGAATTGGGGTAAGAGTAGGACAAGTGCCCTGCAAACAAATGTGGATAGGGAAATAACTTAAAATCACATAAAAAAAATAAAAAATGGAGGAGGAGGTGGATGTAGAGTAGGAGCCTAGAGGTTGAGGAGGCGGTGATCGTGGCGGTGTACGTGGAAGTGGCGGTGGAGGAGGAGATGGTAGCCAACACTGTTTTTTGTTTGTTTGTTTATTTTTTTCTAATTGGGGTAGCCCCCAAAATATTGAGACATATTTAAAAAAAAAGCATACCAATGGCTGTGTGAGGCCGGTCTAAATGGCTATTCTGCACAAGGTACTGACAAGTCTTGTGGGATCCATGCCTGGTTCATTTTAATAAACGTTAGCTTGTCCACGTTGGCTGTTGACAGGTCGGCTGCGATTGTCTGTGATAATGCCCCCTGCCATGCTAAACACACGTTCAGACATGTGCGCACATACTGTTCCACCATGTTGCTAAAATGCTGCCTCCTGCTAAGACGTTGCCTATCAGCTGGTGGTGCTGTTTGTTGTGGGGGGCTGCTGACAAAGCTTTTCCACATTTCGGCCATGCTAACCCTGCCTTCTGAGGTGCTGGCGGTGCCCCTCTTCCTCCTCCTCCTCTGTCTTCGCCTTGTGCTTCCACTGAGTCCACGGTGTCATTTGGGAATGCCCTCAGCAGCGCGTCTACCAGCGTTCGCTTGTAGTCGCGCATCTTCCGATCACTCTCCAGTGAGGGAATTAAGGACGGCACGTTGTCCTTTTAACAGGGATCCAGCAGGATGGCCACCCAGTAATCAGCACAAGTTACAATGTGGGCAACTCGACTGTCGTTGAGCAGGCACTGCAGCATGTAGTCGCTCATGTTTGCCAGGCTGCCCAGAGGCAAAAACAAGCTGTCCTCTGTGGGAGGTGTATCATCTGTGTCCTCCGTATCCCCCCAGCCATGCTCCAGTGATGCCCATGAGCTGCATTGGGTGTCACCCTGCTGTTAACACGGTTCCTCCTCCTCCTCCTCATCATCATCCTCGTCCTCCTCATCCTCCAGAACTGTGCCCTGGCTTGAAATTCTTTTACCTGGCCTATGCTGGTGCAGGAACCCACCCTCCGAGCCACTTGTGAGTGATTGGCCTGTTAACTGTGGAAATGACCCCTCTTCCTCCTCCTCCTGTGCCACATCCTCTTCCATCATCGCCCGAAGTGTTTTTTCAAGGAGACAGTAACGCTGAGAACAGCGTCATCGGCACTGGCCGTGTTGGTGGAGCACTCAAAACACTGAAATATGGTACACAGGTCTCGCATGGAGACCCACTCGTTGGTGGTGAAGTGGTGCTGTTCCGCAGAGCGACTGACCCATGTGTGCTGCAGCTGAAACTCCAGTATTGCTTGCTGCTGCTTGCACAGTCTCTCCAGCATGTGCAAGGTGGAGTTCCACCTTGTGGGCACGTCGCATAGAAGGCGGTGAGGGGGAAGGCCGAAGTTCAGCTGCAGCGCAGACAGGTGAGCAGCAGCAGGGTGAGAATGCCAAATCGCGCACAGACGGCCCGCACTTTCTGCAGCAGCTCTGACATCCGAGTAGTTTTTTAGAAATTTCTGCACCACCAAATTCAGCACATGCGCCAGACAAGGGATGTGCGTCAAACTGGCTAGGCCCATAGCTGCTATGAGGTTTTGCCCATTATCGCATACCACCAGGCCGGGCTTGAGGCTCAGTGGCAACAACCACTCATCGGTCTGTTGTTCAATGCCCGTCCACAGCTGCTGCGCAGTGTGGGGTTTATCCCCCAAACATATCAGTTTTAAAACAGCCTGCTGTCATTTCCCCCTGGATGTGCTGAAGTTGGTGGCGAAGGTGTTACGCTGACCGGATGAGGAGGTGGTAGAAGAGGAGGAAGCAGAGTAGGAGGAGGAGGCAACAGGAGGCAAAGAGAAATGCCCTGCAATCCTCGGTGGCGGAAGGACGTGCGCCAATTGGCTAGCCGCCTCAGGCCCACCCGCAACTACATTTGCCCAGTGTGCAGTTAGCGAGATATAGTGTTACTGGTCCATGTATCAGTGGTTTTGTGGACCTTGCCACAGATGGCTTTGCGCAGTGCACACTTGATCTTGTCCCCGACTTGTTTGTGCATGGAAGGGATGGCTCACTTGGAAAAGTAGTGGCGGCTGGGAACCATGTACTGTGGGACAGACACCACCATCAGGTTTTTAAAACTTTCCATGTCCACCAGACGGAATGACAGCATTTCAAAGGCCAGGAATTTTGAATCCTGGCATTCAGGGCAAGGGATCGTGAGTGGGTAGGGGCGTACTTCCTCTTTCTCTCCAGTGTTTGGGAGATGGACAGCTGTAAGCTTCCATGGGACCGTGTGGAAATGCTTGGGGACGGTGGCAGACATGGTGGCGTTGCTGTCACATTGTCTGTTTGCTGGGTGGCAGGTGACACTGGCACTGTAGAGGTGGAGGAAGAGGCCAAGGCAAGAACAGAAGAGGAAGCAGGAGGAGGCCGAGACTGAGATAAGGAGGTGCTTATTCCACTGCAGCTCGTGCTTTGCATGTAGATGCCTGGTCATGCAGGTTGTGCTCAGGTTTAGAACATTTATGCCTCGCTTCAGGCTCTCATTGCACAGTGTGCAAACCACTTGTGTCTTGTCATCAGCACATTTTCTGAAGAACTGCCTGTCTAGGGGACGTCGCTCCGCTTTTGCAACCTGCTTCCTCTTTTGCTGTGCTGGTGCCTCTGTGCGACCACCACCTTTTCCTCCAAACCAGGGATGTACTGGCCATCGAGACTACCGGGAGTTTCCCAGTGGGCCGTTGGCTCAGTGGGTCAGTTTGCTCTGTGTGTCTCCCCCTCCTGTAGGCTCTCAGCTGCTGGAGGGAGACACACACCAAGCATGGCTCTGTTGCTGTGCCTATCATCCTCCGTGTCATGTTGTTCACAGTTTCATTTGCAGTCCCAGACACGGATCTCCTGCTTGTCATAATGACAGCAGGCATAGCCAGCTCCAGTAGCAGCGCTTCCGCTCCTAAGCCCTGTGTGTGCAGATTGCAGAACACATCTCCACCCTGTAATGTCCGGAGAAGGCACAGTCCGACTCAGGTCAGTACCATGCAGGGCTGGATGATGTCATTTCAGCTTCCCCCGACCATCAAAGGGAGGGAGGGTATTTGCATTCCATCTCACGGTTAGCCAATAATGATTTGTCCATGCTACAGCCCCTCCCTCCTCCCCTCCCGCCACATTTTGATTTCAGCTCCAGGAAGAAGAAGCCAAAATCAGTCCTCAGCTTGCTAACTCCCATGTGAGTTTTTTCCTTTATGTTTACTTCAGGGAGGGAGGGGAAGGAGGTTCTGCAGCAGCAGGGACAGCCATATGTTTGTACTTTTAGTGCAGGTGACGAAGGAAGATAGGAACAAGACCAGCATTCTCTTATCTGTTCATGTTATGTATTTACTCTGGCTGTATATTCCACCCCTACCTGGCTGTATATTCCACCCCTACCTGGCTTTATATTCCACCCATACCTGGCTGTATATTCCACCCCTACCTGGCTGTATATGCCACCCCTACCTGGCTGTATATTCTACCCCTACCTGGTTGAATATTCCACCCCTACCTGGTTGTATATTCCACCCCTACCTGGCTGTATATTCCAACCCTACCTGGTTGTATACTCCACCCCTACCTGGTTGTATATTCCACCCCTACCTGGCTCTATATTCCACCCCTACCTGGCTGTATATTCCACCCCTACCTGGCTGTATATTCCACCCCTACCTGGCTCTATATTCCCCCCCACCTGGCTGTATATTCCACCCCTACCTGGCTGCATATGCCACCCCTACCTGGCTGTATATTCCACCCCTACCTGACTCTATATTACACCCCTACCTGGCTGTATATTCCACCCCTACCTGGCTGTATATTCCACCCCTACCTGGCTCTATATTCCACCCCTACCTGGCTGTATATTCCACCCCTACCTGGCTGTATATGCCACCCCTACCTGGCTGTATATTCCACCTCTACCTGACTCTATATTCCACCCCTACTTGGCTCTATATTCCACCCCTACATGACTGTATAATATGTCAGTACATCCCCACCTTATATCTCGGTTCATCC
>BLSH010560242.1:444803-458636 GCA_018402905.1 Glandirana rugosa | reverse complement strand
GTTACAAGGATAAGGTGTATAAACACAGTTTTCTATGTAAAAGTAAAAAATAGAAGTAATTGGTGAAGTTATGACCCGTGAATTTGGGGGAAGGAAGGGCCTTGTTAAAAGTCGAAAGTCGTGATAACGTCAAACTTACTGTTAACGCGCCAGTTCGCTGTGACATGGGTATACTTTAAAAATAGTAAAAAAAGTGTGTTTAAGAAAACCACCATAAATTAGTGGGGACCCAAAAAATAAAAAACGCGATATTTAATTTTTTTCTGACTTTTAAAAGTTTTTGTTACGTAAAAAGAAGAAAATACAATATTTTAAAACGTTTATTCATTAAAGAGAAGTATTTAAAACTGGTTTTTACTATGACGATATAAATAAACCATTTTGATTTGGGTTATTTTTACCAAATAAATATAGCAGTATCATTTTTGGTCAAAATTTATGAAGAGAAATTACTTATTTGCAAAATTTTATAACATAAAAGAAGAAAAATGCATTGTTTTTGAAAATTTTCAGTCTTTTTTTAATTTATAGCGCAAAAAATAAAAAACCCAGGGGTGATTAAATACCACCAAAAGAATTTGTGTGAAAAAAATGATAAAAATTTCATATGGGTACAGTGTCGCTTGACCGCGCAATTGTCATTCAAACTGCAATAGTGCTGAAAGCTGAAAATTGTTCCGGGAAGGAAGGGGGTTTAAGTGCCCAGTATTGAAGTGGTTAATGAAGATAAAAAATGAAAATGTATCTTTTGACACAAATATGTGGAATAGGAACATTGTTTGTGACACTCTACTGGAGAGGTGACATTTAGGCTACTTTCACACTGCAGCCGCGGTAAAACCGCACTCGTTTTAGCAGAGTTTTACAGGTGATGCAGCGCCACTTTTCAGTCGGGAGCGTGGCGCTTTTAACCCCCCACAAGGGATTAAAACTGGTTTAAAAGTGCTGGCGCTCCGTGCTTCCGAGGTGGTGTGCAGCTGCTCCGGAAGCACTTGCCATTCATTTCAATGGTAGGGGCGGTAGAGGAGTGGTATATACACCGCTCACCTCACAGCCCCAAACATGCAGCTTGCAGGACTTTTTGTAACGTCCCGCAAGTACATCGCCCCAGTGTGAAAGCACTCAGGCTTTCACTTTGGGGTGGAATTTTGAGGTGCTTTACAGGCACTATTTTTAGCTAAATAAGGCCTGTAAAGCGCCTCAGTGTGAAAGTAGTCTTACACTGGTCTGGTAACATTGGAACAGACGAGGTGGTGATTTAGATCACTTACTGGGTTTCACTGTTCTATAGGAAATAATAGTCACCTTTTCATTCCTGTTCAGCAATGATTTGAAAAAAAGGTTCCTGCACTATTTTTCGCGATTTCGGGTTCTACTTGCATAGACATCTGTGCATGAAGTCACAGATGTCAGGAGTGACGCATCTGAGATCGCACTGACCTGGGGCTTTGTAAATGTGCTACTTTAAGTGAAGTATCATGATTTCAAAGTCATATTCAGTGTGAACCAGGGTTAAGTGAAGAGTAATCAGAGGTCTTCTCAGGAACCCCTCGTCAGCGATCAGAGACCGTGCTCATTTTCATGTGCATAAATGTACACATTTAAGCCTAATTAAACATGCAAGGATGTATGCGTATAGGAACGCACACACAACGGCATGCATGTGAATGCACGTGCACATCCATCACAGATTGTGCCTACTAGTGGGCTTTTTAACTTCTTCCTGTCCATGCTATAGCCAAAAGATGGTTACAGCATGGGCTTCCAGTTCTGGGAGAGCGTCTATGGATGTATAAGAATAATACAGAAGACAATAAGATCCAAGGTGACCATGTCTTTTTGAAAGAATTGATGAAAAGTCACCAACACACCTCAGTATGAGGCTCTATTAGATTATTTTAATGCACTAAGGCCGGCCATAGACAGAGCAATTTTATTTCCTTTAACTATGGGTTGCAGGAAAGAAAATCCCTTGATTCCCCCATCAAAACAGTCAGTGTTTATGGGGAAATCCCTCCCATGGAGCCATTGTGTTCTTGTATGATGCCCATTGTAGGGTTCTTGTATGAATTTATAAGGGGACCCCATGTACAAAAACAAAAAAGTCACAGGATTCCTCCAAAATCCATACCAGACCTATGAGGATGGTCATATGCAAAAAAATGCATGTCCCCCCTGCCCAGAACCTTTACTAGACTCTAATCCAGGCATGCAGCCCAACTGTCTAGGCAAGGCAGAGATTTTGCGTTTCAAACTGTGTCATGATGATATGTGATCAATAACCTCACCCCAGATCCCCTGACCACTTTATTTAGAACTCCAGAGATCTGAACTATAATTTAGGGGCAATTATTTTTAAATGCCACTTCTGCTGGATTATTTCCTACATTTAACCCACTTCATGCTCAGTTTTGAGGCATCTCCTAAGCATGTTATTTAAATGAATGGGGTTTCTCCTTGACATCCATGTCAGACTCTCATCAAGGATAAGGATCTGTTATGTATTTTTAGTCGGAGTCACGTGCCTTTTTTTTCATGGAGTAACCCACTAACATCTGTATCAGACGCTTACCTGGGTTAAGGGTTTGTTACAGATGAATAAAATCCCCAGCCACTTACAAACAGAAGTATACAGCTGAAGCTGTCAATGTAAACAGCACTTTTTTCTTACTAAATGTCAGTTTGGCTGCAGTATGTTATATACATCACACAGATGGGCCACTTCACAAGGAGGTTAAGGGTATCCCCCAGGCTCATTATTTAAAGGCATTTTTAATATTTCACTTTAGGTATTACTTAAATCACTGCTTCCCACCAAATGGATTTTTTCTTCACATTGGTACATATTCAGCAGAGCAGTGCCCAGTCCCCTGTCATTTGTTTGAAAATCTTTTATTATTAATAAAGTGTTACTAAACCCACAACAGTAAAGTCTTTCTGTATATGCAGAATAGCATGCTTTCTATACTCATTGTTTAAGGGGTTAATCCTCTGTATTGTGTAAAAAGGATGTTTGATCTTGTATGGTTAGATACTTTCTTCTTGTCCTGCCTACTATATTAGACTCTACTATACTATACTATACTACATGCAGGTAGAGTGGAAACATTGCACATGCTCTGTTCGATCTTCCTGTTTCACATGGATAAAGACTACAATGCATTTCTAGAGGCAGTGGTTGTTTATTTGTGAACTGAGCACGTCATTGGAAAAGCACCAATCAGCTCTGACTGGATTGTGGGTGAAGGGTCACTGATGCAAAGGAAGTTGCATCATCAGAAAGTGAAATCTCCTCCCACATGTAAACCGGGGAAGTCCTGGCTCCTTGCAGCTTATCACCTGACTGCAATATACAGATGAAAAAAAAGATACAGTACTCATTTTTGTTGCCAGAGATTTAGACATTAATGGCTGTGCGTTGAGTTATTTTGAGGGGGCAGCAAATTTACACTGTTATACACGCTGTACACTCACTACTTATATTGTAGCAAAGTGTCATTTCTTCAGTGTCGTCACATGAAAAGATATTATAAAATATTTACAAAAATATGAAGGGTGCACTCACTTTTGTGAGATACTGTATATAGCAGCAGTATTTTGATATAAAAAGAAGATTTAGAATCTGTGTGCACTGTGGGGGGTGACTTGTTTTTATATTGCTGGGTTTAGTAACACTTTAAGGTACAAAATAGAGCAAAATGTATTTTTAAAATGTGTCTGCTAATAACTTCAGTGGGGCTCAAACTCAGAGCCTGAAATTCTGTAATGGTCGCAGACCCTGCCTCAATCCAACTGAAGTACATTTGGCTCAAGCCTAGTTAAGGGTGTGGGGTAATTATCTGCAGACAGGTAAAGTACACAAAGTGTGTAGATATACTGTAAACATATATACACTGTATATACGTATATACAATATATTCTCCTGAAGAAGCCTCACTTAATGTGAAACATGTTGAGCAGGGACACCTGAGTGTACATATAAGTGATTCTATGTTTGTTTTTATACAATAATCTTAACCTTTGTATTACATAAAATCTTTATTTTTTATAAGTTTTTCTATATGTTGTTATTGGCACCTTTAAAGTCCGGGAACAGTTATTCTGCTTCCATTTTTTCTATACTCAAGTGGTCATTTATTATGGTCGTGGTGCCTACTTGGCTCCCCAGCAGCTTCTAATCCTCTATAATTTGATATACCCAAGTGTTATCCACCCATCTATCTGAGGCTGATGATGAGCTAAATATTAGTAAGTATTCATTGTATATTATGATATTCATTATTTCAATCTGGATACTTTGATAGCTTTTTTTTCCTAATCATCCTGGGGCGTGTAGTATCCTGTTGCTCCACTAGGGGGTTACGTAATCATCTGTAAGTTACTAAAAAGATCCATCATGGCAAATTATTGTGGAAATGCCTTTATGGGATTAATGGATCAAACCCAGCTGTCCCAAAACGCTGCAGAGGGAGGGCTGTCCATGGACAGGTTACAGAGAATGTTATAGAACAAATCACGCCTCTATTGGAACAAATGGTATTTCACCAAATACATTGAAGAAGGTATGTCCCCATGGGGGCTTAGGATACAAATCTTTCTGAATATCCCCAAAATTGAACATGACATTAAAAAAAAAGTGGCAGGATAATCTACAGAAATGCTCCTTCGGTATTATGGAGATTCTCTGTCAGTATTACTCCACTGAACTGGATGCCCTAGATAGGGAAATAGAATCTATGCATAAGGACAATGCCAAGCTGGTAGGAGAGAGTGTCTTTCAAACCAGAGAGGCTGCTCTCAGATCCAGCTTGGAAAATACATTTGCAGATATTCTAAAAAATAAAGAGAAGACATTTTTGACATTTCATGACAACAGTCAAGCCTATAACTGGTTTAAACATAAAAATAGATGGCGAGGCAATGGGCGAGCAGCCGGTTCACAAAATGTACCTAATAATCCAAATGACTCAGATACCTCTTCCTTCTCCTCTATAGTATCCTCCCAAGCATCTGGTTCAACTGTCAGAGGCAAAAGATTGGGTTCGCACAAACGGAAAACCACCTCAGGTAACACACTGTCCTCAGCACCTAAACGCACTCCCAATATGGGTAAAGATAACCTGAGTTCACGTTCCACTTTTGGCAAAACATGTGCACAAACCTCACCATCACCAACCAATTTGGCTACTTCCACCTCTCACTCTATCTCTAACATCCCGTTATCTCGCACACAAGTCACTCACCCAAACGGACAAACATTCACACCAGAACCGCGACAGGCACCGATTCTTTTGCAAACACCCTAGGATGCCAAGAAAATATTCAACATGGATCCTGTAAATCTCAAATTAGCAACCACGAAACAGAACTCCAAGTGATTAACTTATCTTCACATTGTCTTTCTCCTCTGCAGTTGGAAGTTTTGAGATTGGGCTTGACCTTTTGCCCGACTCAAAAAATGTATCAATTTAATCTAATTAAAGACCTTAATCTCTTCTCAGGCAAACTGATGTGCAAGGTACTATTTGGCAAGAGCAGCTCTCAACCAGGTAAAAACTCCCTGGATAACCCAGTATGACTTTAGATGATATGAGGGCGCTAAACGAACTTATGGATTTATGGGAGGAGGGTAATATGGAGGAATTGGAATCAGATCCTGGGGAGCCTCCTTCACAGGATCAATCCCCTGCATCTAGGGCAAAGGTTTTCCCTTTATCCAAAGAATACCAAGCCAAATCACAAAAATTTCTATTACTACAGGGAAACCCTAACATCTGGGCCTTCACCCAGAAGGTGACGGCGGAAATCCAACGTACTAAATGGAAGGATATCTCTTCCTCTAACTTATCCCCAGAGCAACAGGTGGCTATTAGATCACTCCAGGACAATCCCAATATTACCATAAAACCATCAGACAAGTGCGGTAATCTGGTAATTATGGACGTAGCCCAATACGAAAAAATGGTCCGTGATCTTCTGAAAAACAAGGATTGGTATAAGAAAATCCCTGAAGTTTATCTTCAACACATTCAAGTCAAATACTAAAAATTAACTAACTTAGCCTATCGCAAAAGTCTGATAAACCAAAAAAAATTGAATATCTTAATATCAAACATCCTAGAACACCCACGCTATATGCACTGCCCAAAATCCACAAAAGCTGTATAAACCCACCAGGCCGACCAATTGTGTCAGGCAACGGCTGACTTACGGAAACCGCAAGTCAACTAGTGGACGAGTATCTTCGCTCGCATGTATTGGCTTTACCTTCCTACATTCAGGACACTTTAGACTTATTAAGAGCTTTGGAGGATTTGCATATACCTCCTGAATCTTGGCTGGTATTGATGTAGAGGCCCTCTACATCTCCATCCCCCACTCCCAGGGGCTGGAGGTTGTGGGGGCCTTTCTATCTGAGAGAGGTGATACCTCTTGGCCATATAATGCTTTTGCACTTGACCTTTTGTCATTCATTTTGAATAACAATTTTTTTGTCTGGCCACTCCCACTACCTTCAGATACAGGGGTAATGATGGGGACCAGATGTGCCCCGTCCCACGCCAACCTGTATCTGGGGGGGTGGGAGAGGGAACTATTCTCCAGTGAGGAGATGCAGTCCTATTCTGACAACATCCTAGCCTGGTGAAGATTCATAGACGATATTTTCCTGGTGTGGACTGGGTCCCGCGAACAATTGTCAGCTTTTATGGAGAGTTTGACAACCAATCACTTGAATTTAAAGTTCACTATGACTTGCCATCAACAAACCTTAAATTTTTTGGACATTCAAATCTTTTTACACGAGGATGGTACGTTGGGGTCTTTGCTCTACTGCAAACCGTCAAGCTGTAACACCATCTTACATGCTGACAGTTCTCACCCGGGCTACTTGAAGGACAGTGTCACCTACAGTCAATATCTCCAAATTAGGAGAAATTGTAGCCAAGACTCTGACTTCGAGAGAGAGGCCAAAGCACTACAGGTACGTTTGAGCATGCGCGTTTACAGAAATAAGTGTCTCAAAAAGGCATAGAGGAGAGCCAAAAATCAGGAGTGAGTTTCCCTTATACACAAAGCTAAAAATATTGAGTTGGATGGTGGGGTGAGACTTATCACACAATTTTCAGGGCAACATAAACAGGTTCGACACATCATCCAAAAATATTGGTATCTTTGGATGGCGGATGACGCTGTTTCGATACATTTAAAGCCTTATCCTGAAATCACCTTGAGGAGATCTAGGTCCCTCAGGGACAAATTGGTGCACAGTCGCCATGATCCCAGAAATATGGGAAAACCAAAAAATGTAGGTACATGTATGTGCAAAGGATGCAGGTATTGTAAATTCATCTTTGAGTCTTCCGCCATTAGCTTGCCATTTACAGACCCACCTTTTGCGTGGCTTGTCAGTCTGTTGGTGTGGTATATCTCATGTTCTGTAATTGTGTGGTTTATTATGTTGGCAAGACCAAGAGGGCATTCTTTCAACGTATCAGGGATCATGTATCATTAGTGGCCAAAAAAAAGATGGAGACACCCATTAGCAGGCATTTGGGCCTCTTTCATCAATTTGACAGTTCAAATATGCACTTTTTTGCTCTTGAACATGTTCCCCCATGCAGAGAGGGGGTCGCTATGATAAACTTTTACTACAGCGTGAAGCTCGTTGGATCCAAAGCCTGGATGCTCTCAAATATCCTGGTCTGAATGATGCATTATTCTACAAACCCTTTTTATAGCAATGGGGGCTTATTGATGCACAATTATCATTGAATGCCCTCTTGGTCTTGACATTTGCAACAGGGGATTAGGACCATGTATTAGTGGTTATGTCCAACCCTTATATGAACAGTGATTATAGTTGAGTAGCTTTTGTCTTCAATATATTTCTGGATTGTTATTCTAATTAATTATATATTGTTTTCTATTTTGTAGCTCCATTCTGTGTGCCAACAGGTAAATCCTTTATGTCTCTAAAGCCCCCCCATGTAGGTAATTTCCTTCCAGGGGTGTCTTTTCTCATATTCATAGTTTAAGGGGGCTTATCTATATCTTTAAGGGCCCCCCTGCCTAAAAATATCTATTTAACCATATTGAGTGCCATCTCTTTCTCTTTTCGGCTCTGCCATCGGTCACCCATAACGGCACCAGGGGCACCTCCCAGTCGTTCCTGTGGGCCAATCGGGGATGATGGGGGGAGCCCTAAGGATCAGCGGCGGTGGTCCCATGAGGCTCGGAGATGCGGGGCTGCTTTTTAGGATCCCCGTGCTCTTGCCATCCTGGTCAATCGGTGTGGGAATGGCAGGATCCAATATGACGGTAAGGGTTTCGGCGCCTTCTGGGGACTTGGTGTATGCGGTCCTAACTGCTGAACTGTTTGCACCGGTGAATCTGGCTATCTCTCTCTCCCCCATAAATTCAATAATTCGTAATGACCCATATTCCCTATCCCTTTGTCTAGACCACACTGGCCAACACCCCATCACTGTCCCTCGTTCAAGTGGCCAGATCTCATCAGGGCCTAGCGCCATGAGTGCACCCTGCTGAATCTCTGGGGATACCATTTCTTTGACTTGTGTGGCAACAATTGGATTACTGGTTAGTAACCTGTGAACTGCATTCTCTTTGGCCCTACAGTAGCAATAATCAACAGGTAACACCTCCTAATTAATCTGTTTATTAACCATGATGCCTCCACTCATTAGGCAACATAAAACATTTCATTTTTAGTGACTACCTTTATTATTATTGGACCTATATAGGTCTATCAATATCCTTCCTTCTAGGGGCGTGGCTTGCGAGCGCTCATGATGGCAGCCTAAGCCGAGAGCTCTCTGCACTGACCAGGGGAAACAACGACTACAGAGCAGATCCAGCGCACTACCCGCCTAACAACTGTACCCCATAGGTACCGGACACCGAGGAGAACATGCAGCGGAAACGAAAGGAAGACCGACTGCCACAAAAACTTACGGACTTCTTCAACCGGCCTGCACCGAACGATCGGGGCGCGCATGGTGCAACGAAAGATCGGAACTTCCGCTAGGATTCCGAAGCCACGGACAAGTACAGCGTGGCGGCCTATACGGATCTCCCTGATGCCGATGAAGGACGGGAAGCTCCAGACCATTATTCTAACTCCTCTGCACGACGCAGCCCGACGACAGCTAGCCCTGCCAAGGCCAGGATGCGCCTAGACACAGCTCACCAGGACACAGTGAGTACTGGAGACCAGGCCTTGGGCCTAGCACACAACCCAGAACAGAGCATTGCTTCATTTCCCACCTCAGGACAGCCAGTCCTGGACACAACCATGAAGGACATGCTACTGTCTTTACAAACATCACTTATGTCAAATATATCGTCCATATTTGTTAAAGTCACAAAGGACATACGCCAAATTGATCATAGGGTCCAACACCTAGAAGAAAAAATGGACGATTGTACTAAAACAGTCAATAATCTTGTAGATGCTTACACCGACCAAAAAGAGGATATAGCTTGGATTCGAGACAAAATGGCCGATCTCGAGGACCGCAGTAGACGGAACAACCTAAAACTACGAGGAGTCCCCGAATCTGTTCTACCACAAGGCCTCCTAAAATATGCCACAGACTTATTCTCATCCTTGCTCCCCACGTTATCCCCAACAGACCTGATTATTGATCGGATCCACAGGATCCCTAAGCCCAGACACATGGAAGAAAATGTCCCTAGAGATGTCCTCATGCGGATATATTTTTTTTCCACCAAGGAACAAATTCTACTTAAAACTCGTCAAATGTGCACCTTTCCAGCCCCATACGACAAGATCCAAATCTACCCTGATCTTTCCAAACATACTCTACAAGCTCGCAGGGAACTAAAGACAGTCACCAAGGCACTCTCCAACCACAAGATTCTGTACAAATGGCGTCATCCAGCCACAATCCTGACCACGTACAACGGGAACGCACATGCCATCTCGTCCCTAGAGAAAGGCATGCACCTCCTTCAGCTATGGGGCATCATACCAGATACACCGGGAGACCCCACTAATGCGTACAAATGGGGAGATCCACGGCCCCAGAGAACAAACGACAAGCCAAGGCACAACCAAAGAGATGACTGATGCTAGCCCGAACGTATACACTACGAACCCCCTGGTCAAGCACAATGCTCGACTTGTTGAACCTAATAAACTTTACCCCCACTTTCTTCTGCGGTTACCCAGTTGATATGCCGCACAGCTCCTATTTAAGAGTTATTGTCCTGTTTTTTTGGGTTACATATAATTACTACAGGAGACAATACAAACTTCCTTTTTTTTTTTTTTTTGTTTTCAATATTTTTATTGGAGTATACAATTGGAACAGAGCGATCACAGAATACAGTGACATTCAGGTACAATGCTTAAGATATAGGTACATGACTTGAAGTTTTAAGAGAATACAGACCAAAAAGTGGAACAATTGTCATGATCCTAGGTGGGAGGGAAACCCCCAGGAGGGCCTCCCCCTATGACAAACTTTCTGGATCACCCTAGCCCCTCTCGCCCCCCTATTGGGATCAAACTGTGGCAAGAGAGGTCAGGGCATCCCTAACCTGTAGACAGCAGTTCTAGGGATTTAAACTGATATCAAAACGGAACGTTCCTTAAGCATGGGAAGCTTGGTTGAGTAAAAATAAACTTGACCTAAGACAATTAGGTAACGTCAGTCTCTTGAAGCACCCAAGATATTCTAGGGATGTAGAGTGCTGTGATCAAATAGTAAAGAATGGAAGACAGACAGCAAGAGAAGAAAAGAAGAAGAGGAAGAGGGAGTCAATCAGGGAAGTTAATGTCGTGTAGGAGTCGGAATGGCGATTCCAGGGGTAAGTGAAACGCCTATGAATGTGGCCCAGGGTTCCCAAACCAATTCAAATTTTGTGTTGGAATCTGCTATCATACTAGATAATTTCTCTTGTTCCATTATCCACGATATTTTCCTTTGGGCCGCTGCTACAGAAACTTTAGGTTTTTTCCAGGCTTTCGCTATTGTTATTTTGGCTCCTAAAAGGATAAAGTGAATTAAGGATCGGGAGTGTTTTGGGAGCTTAGGTATATTGGCATTCAGAAGGGCGATCGAGGGAGACCTGGGGATTAAATGCAAGGTTACCTTGAAGATGAGGTTGAATATTTTCCTCCAGAAGGGTCTCACCCTTGGACAGCTCCACCAAATGTGAAGCGGATCACCCACCATATGACACTCTCTAAAGCATAGCGGGTTTGCTGATGGGTAGAAGCTAGCAATTTTAGAGGGGGTGAGGTACCATCTGGTAAGGACCTTCAAATTTGCTTCAATGAGGGCTACACTGAGAATCCCTTTATAGGCTCTATGGCAGTAAGAGTGCCATCTATCTAAGCTCCAGTTGAGATGGAGGTCTTCCTCCCAGGCCTTCATGTAGCTAGTCTTGATAGGAGAGGCAGATAGAGACTGGTAAATTATAGAAATGCCTCCCTTTTGCTCTTTGGCTTCACCACACCACTGTTCGTATGGAGTTATAAGGGGGGGGAGGGTTTGTTGCGCCATCTCAAGAGCAAAAAATGACGCATTTGTTGAAAGCGAAAGCGTTCCGAATTTGGCATGTCGAGCTTGGAAAAGCATTGATTCAGTGTGAATGGGCCTAGAGAGGTAAAAAAGTGTCCGATCCGATACATTCCCTTGTCCAACCACCATTTGAACGCTTGAATGTCCATACCCGGGGGGAAATCTCGGTTATGGAATATATGCTCTAGAGGTTTGATTTCAGATATTAGGGACGTGGAGGATCTCAGAGAATCCCAGATGGCGAAGGATTGAGAGAGGGAGGGGGAGAGAATGGGGGGCCTGTTTTTGGGGGGTAACCACATAAGGTGATCAATAGTGCAGGATGGGACCGCTTGCCTTTCAATTTGAACCCAGTCCGGTTTTTCAAATTTAGTGTAAATTATTGAGATTTGGGCCAGTCTGGCTGCCTGATAGTAACCTTGGAGCTTTGGAAGTCCGAGGCCACCTCTAGATTTGTGGAGGTATAGCGTGCTTTGGGGGATTCTGTGGCCCTTACCCTGCCATACGAATTTGATAATTTTCTGTTGGAATTTTCTCAAGTGGTCTCGCTTTATCCCAATTGGTAGGGATCTGAAGAGATATAGGATCTTCGGTAGAAGGGTCATTTTAATAGAGTTAATCCTACCTAAGAGGGATAGGCCTGAGAACGACCATTGTTGCAGTTCCGCCTCTAGTTTCTTATAGATGGGGGGGTAATTTAGGTCGTAGAGGAGGTCAGTTCTGTGGGTTAGGTTGACCCCCAGATATTTAATGTGAGATTCGTTCCATTGAAAATTAAAGGAACTCTTGAGCTGCGTAACCAAGTCTGGCTCCAAAGAGATATTAAGGGCTTGGGATTTGGCTAAATTTATTTTTAGACCAGAGCAGGCTGCAAAATCATCTAGGAGTTTAAAAAGATTGGGCAGGGTGGTTAAAGGGGAGGTTATGAAGAGGAGAATGTCGTCCGCAAAAAGACCGCATTAATGGGACATAGGACCGCTGGAGACTCCCTTGATGTCAGGATTGTGTCGAATAGCCACTGCTAAGGATTCTATAGCGATTGCGAATAAAATAGGGGACAGCGGACATCCTTGTCTAGTCCCTGGTTCTGATAAGTGGCCCCTAAGACGAATGATTGCCTTTGGGGTTGAGTAAAGTGCTTGTATGGTGTTTCGGAATCTTTCGCCAAAACCCCAGTATTGCAGGATAGTAAAAATGTATGACCAAGAAATGGAATCAAATGCCTTTTGCAAATCAAGAGATAGTAGCATTCCTTTTTGCTTGGGACCTTTGTCCCAGTTATAGTTTAGCAGAGAGATTAAGTCTATTGCCCTCCTGATCTGATCAGGGCCCTGTCTACCAGGGATAAATCCCACTTGATCCTTGTGTATATATAAATGAATGAAGGAGGCAAGACGATTCGCGAGTACCTTAGTGAGAATCTTGACATCGTTATTGATCAGGGAGATTGGTCTATAGGAGCTAGTATCTTCGGGATTTTTATCAGGTTTGTGGATAACTGTAATAAATGCTGAATTTAGGTGAGGATCTAACGGCAGGCCGCTAGCTTTAAAATTGAAAAATTTTGTCAGGTGGGGTACCAAGGAGGAAGCAAATGTTTTATAATAAGGGGTTGATAAACCATCCGGCCCTGGAGCGGACCCGGTTTTAAGGTTTTTAATGACCTCTAAAATTTCCTCCTCCACAATTGGTTCTTCCATGGTATCCCTGTGACTTTTGGAGAGAGAAGGCAGGGGTAAATCCCTCAGAAAATCGGCAGTCTTGTCCGAGCCAACCTGTGGGTCTTTACTGTATAATTTGGTGTAAAAGTCATAGAAGGCCTTGGAAATTTTACGGGGGTTAGCAGTAGGGGCTCCATTGTCGACACGGATCCTTAATATGGGCTGTAACTTAGTCCTGGGGGAGAGTTTATGTGCCAGCATGGAGCCTATTTTATCTGGAGTTGGACCGAGAGTGTCGGAGCCGACTTTTTTCGGAATCTACCTTGATGCGATTTAAAATGAGAGTCTTTCTATTTTATCCGAGGTACGACCGTGTATTTGAGAGGGGGTCCTGATTCAATGTCGGGTATAATTCCTAGGCACAGCTGTTACCTCGGGGATGACGATTGGGGGCATTTTAAAGGTTCCGGAAGATACTGAAAATGTGGTTTAATATGTCATTTCTGGGTGTCCAACCGAGCCTGTTCTGACGGCTAAAAGACTCCCTAAATGGGGACGGAAGAGAGAGGTTTTCAGTGTCCCTATGGTACCTTCTTGGTTAA
>BLSH010560242.1:418542-430401 GCA_018402905.1 Glandirana rugosa | reverse complement strand
CGTATTACAAATGACTTGTGGGGGGTCTTTGTATTAAAGGAGGAACACACTAACCGAGTGGTTAAAAGGGCCTGGAGACGTGATTCTATGTTCAGTCTAAAGTCCGTAGGGGACGTTGTTTTTACAATAAAAACCACTCTATGAGAGTTATTCTTTAGTGCCGATTTCCCTACGTCTGGGATTTCAAAGAAAGGGTGTACCTGTGTCTCCTTGTTTCTCTATAAAGAAGTTTTCCATCCTTAGACGTTGTTTCAAACAATTTTAGGAACGTTACATGTATCTAGTAGGTCTCCCCTTACGAAAAAAAGTGGGCAGAAAAAGCCCAAAAACAAACTTTATGGAGTAGACTCACTGTTTGGCACTACCAATGAGATAAAATACCCCAAAGAATCACATTATATATGCACATACTTTATAACAGCTATTAAGAAATGTACTTAAAGTGTAACTCCATTATTGCTGAGAAAAAAAGCATTCCCCTCTGGATGATCTATGTACATTGCAAGGATTTTAACAAACTTTGTTGCAGATTCCTACCTTTTGAAGAAATATCTCTTTGTTCCTCTGTGTCCATGTGGGAAAGAAACTTTAGGGTCTGCATCCCTTTAGCCGTGATTTCTTATTGAGAGTATCTCACCAAAAATAACATTTTTGTTGCAGGGGATGCCTGAAATCTGACTTGTATCTTAGTGCAGAGGTCCGGGAAAATTGGTGAGCCAATCACACAAGGAGGAAATTATGTTTCTGGGGGGTGTTCAGTAAACATTATGCGTGCAGAACAACTCCAGGTAGCCATATTCCATTTCATTTCAGAAAATTGCAGAACTGCAGATTGAAAAGGAAAGGTAATTGTTACTAACATTCAATTATAACATGACTTGTGTCACAATTGTATACGCTATATTATTCTTTCTTTTTTTGCTATTTTTTTACTCCATGAAAGTGGAGTTACCCTTTGTATAAATCTTTTTTGCCTGGTATTCATCATTAAATGGCGTGTATGAAATGTATAACACCACATCAATAAAAGCTATATGTTCAAAATAAGAAATGCTATCACAGTGGTGGGCAAAGGTAGAAAAACTTGAACTGTTCTGGGTTGTAAGCTACATAAAAAGCATATGCAATTTTGTCTTAAAATCTATTTGATTTGATTGGTTTAACAAAGTATGCTGTCACATTTTTTATGAGAAAAATAATAGCTGTGATAAATGAAACACTAAAATGTATTACTGAATATCAATTTTACATAATGTGTGTAACAAAATCTCTATAAAATGAGTGTGCATATGCTGTGATATGAAAATATTATGACAGGGTTCATTTTTTTATCATATTGTTGCAGTTACTGCCAAAATAGCTACAAAAATTGGCAAGTGTTTTGAAATGCCCGACATCTCAATAAAAATAATTTTCCAACTGTCTTCTGAGTTAATTTCATTACTAAAAATAAAAGGAAAATTCCCTTTCTCGTATTACATAGATATTCTGGAAAGCTAAATGGAAATACACAAAATAACTGTAGAGTTCAAGCCAGAATGTTTCTAAGATGAACACTTTAGAATAAAGGATTTTATGTAAAAAGTGGGAAAATTGACTGTGTTGTCATTAGCAGGCAGTTGAATAATATTTTCTAAAGCAAGGGAGCAGGCTAATCAAAAAAGCTGAACGGATTCCGCCATCCACATAAGTAGGGTGGATAGAGAAATCCTCCCTGCTGTGCTATTGTATTCTGACAGCAGGGACTCCTCCACTGTCAGAAAACACTCTTATGCTCTGCAGGGCTAATTGAATAGGAATTTTCCAACAAGCCCATTTGTGAGAAGTCAATCATTAGATTGACTTCTCATGAATGGAAATGGCCTTAGATGGATTGAAATTCATCTCGGCTGAACCAGCCACATTTTGATCGATTTATGACCAGCTTAATTTTAGCCACCACAGGACAGCAATTGTGTTATTCACAAGAATACCAGGCAGCCAACACTTCTAAGAACTGGCAAGGTGCAATGTAACACCAGTAACAACACTGATAATGACTCCGAGTCCTCTTAATTTCTCACAGTGAATTAAAGTCTCTGGAAAGCATAAGTCCCCAATAATATTTTTAAATAGATGAGATGTGAACAAAAACTAAAAATAATCATTTACACCATCAAAGAAATAGATTTAAAAAAATCCATAAACTGTCTTCATAACTAAGCATATTTATAATATAAATACACCAATAGTTTAAATATTTAAAAACCATTAAAGACACTGCAGAAAAAATATATTATCAAATGGCTTTCAATGGGCATGTGTGCCTATGAAATCTGCACTAATACAGTATATATAAAGATGAAACATTTTAAAATGTCTGGCACCACACTATAGATGCTTCACATTTACAAGTTTAAACAAATTCAGCAAATTTCTATTCCATGAAATACTCCGAAATAAATATCTAACAGATGTATGTAAGAACACAGCAGTCGTATCATGCTGATACCTGCCAGTGTGTGCTCTATAAATAATGAAAATTGGTTATATTTTTTTCCCAGATTTACACAAAGTTTCTTTGATAAACCTGATGTAGATTTTGAGAAACACGTTTCCATGTGTGATTAAATTGCATAAATTGGTTGCTAAGGACAAGGTCAAATAATTCTCAATGGACTTGCAAAGCTGCAAATCTATGTATATCGGAAAGTATGTCCATAGAAGATTCAGCTATTCAGTAGAAAAAACTCTCCACTATCAGTGCAGACTTAATTGCATGCATAGTTTTAATGCACATATTGCCAGTGACAGCGTCATACATTTCTCACTAAGCTTCTCATAGCTGATACAAACCTCAACAATACTTCACAAAGCACAACAGAAAATGATTTTTAAAAACATTCTCTTGACACCCCTTCCACAAAATGGCCCGCACAGGTTGTTTCTCTAATCCAAAGGTATTTTTTCAATAGGTATACACATTTGAGTCCCATCAGCAAGTTTAATTATTATTGCTGGGTCTCTTTGAACAGTCTCAGGTCTAATAAAACGGAAGTCCACAATTGTAAAAAGGGCTCCACCGTCCTTGAAGCCTACCACCATCCTCTCATGAATCCTTTAGAGCTGTCAGGTACAACAGTACAAAGTTCATATACTCCATGTGGCTTTGTGCTGTATTGGGCCCAGCAGGATAATTTGGAGAGAAAGTAAGCTCTTAACATTCTTTGTTCTGGCCATCCAAATACTACTGTTGACTTGGCTTTGGTTGATTGATGAGTGAATGAACTTTAATAATCTGAGAAGGAATTAATGCTGACCTGGGCTCTACAGAATGCTTCAGCAATGTGGGCAAAGGTCTATGTCCTGTGAGCAAGACCTTTACATGCTGAATAAGGTTTTGCTTCACATGCTGAACCGTCTGATGATTTTTATAGAGACAATATAATCCTATATGTGCAATTTGGCCACATGTATAGCACTGTTTGTTATATGCAGTCTTTTAAGCTTTTTCCCAGATATGAGGACCAATCTGTGCATCCCAGGATTGAACAACACTTCCATTTGTGATGGGAAGGATATAGAGGGAGGGAGAGAGAGAGAGAGAGAGAGAGAGAGAGAGAGAGAGATGGACTGTAGACATCAGACTCCGGACTGGAAGTGATGTGGACCAGAAGTAACGCGATAGGGATATCTAGTGAGATGCTGTGTTCACCAACCCAACTGGTTCTGGTGGTTCTAATACCACAAGTTATATATTTTTGATGACCAGCAAGGTGGACAAGACCATACAGCAGTTTAACAGGACAGGTTGCACTCAGAACAGGCCTCCCCATGGTCGACCAAAAAAGTTGAGTGCACGTGCTCAGCATCATAGGTTGTCATTGGGAAAAAGATGTATGAGTGCTGCCAGCCTGTCAGTACTCAGACCATACACTGCACACTGCATGAAATTGGTCTGCATGGCTCTCATTCTAGAATGACGCCACTTCTAAAGATTATGCACAGGAAAGCCTGCAAACAGTTTGCTGAAGACAAGCATACTAAGGACATGGATTACTGGAACCATGTTATGTGGTCTGATTAGACCAAGATAAACTTATTTGGTTCAGATGGTGTCAAGCGTGTGTGGCAGCAATGAGGTCAGACAAGTGTGTGCTGCCTACAGTCAAGCATGGTGGTGGGAGTGTCATGGTCTGGGGCTGCATGAATGCTGCCGGCACTGGGAAGCTACTGTTCATTGAGGGAACCATGAATACCACATGTACCATGACATACTGAAGCAGAGCATGATCCCCTCCCTTCAGAGACCGGGCCGCAGGGCAGTATTCCAACATGATAACGACCCCAAACACACCTCCAAGACAACTACTGCCTTGCTAAGGAAGTTGAGGGTAGAGGTGATGGACTGGCCAAGCACGTCTCCAGACCTAAACCCTATTGAGCATCTGTGAGGTATCCTCAAATGGAAGGTGGAGGAGCGCAAGGTCTCTAACATCCACCACCTCCATTATGTCGCCATGGAGAAGTCGAAGAGGACTCCATTGGCAACCTGTGAAACTCTGGTGAACTCAGTGCTAAAAAATAATGGTGGCCACACAAATTATTGACACTTTGGGCCCAATTTGGACATTTTCACTTAGGGGTGTACTCACTTTTATTGCAGTTTTAACATTAATGGCTGTGTGTTATTTTGAGGGGACAGCAAATTTACACTGTTATACGAGCTGCACACTTACTACTTTACATTGTACCAAAGAGTAATTTCTTCATTGTTGTCAGATGAAAAGATAGAATAAAATATTTACAAAAATGTGAGGGGTGTACTCACTTTTGTGAGATACTGTATATGCAGTCTTTGAATCTTTTTCCCTGACATGAGGGCCAAGCTGTTCATCTCAGGATTGAACAACACTTCAATTTGCGATGATAAGGATCATAAGTGTGCACAGCTTAATGCATTAGGGTGCGCATCTCAAAACTCAAACACATATGTGTGTGTGAATGTGTATATATAGAAAAAATTATATATATATATATTTATATATATATATATATATATATATATATATATATATATATATATACATACAGGGTGGGCCATTTATATGGATACACCTTAATAAAATGGGAATGGTTGGTGATATTAACTTCCTGTTTGTGGCACATTAGTATATGTGAGAGGGGAAACTTTTCAAGATGGGTGGTAACCATGGCGGCCATTTTGAAGTCGGCCATTTTGAATCCAACTTTTGTTTTTTCAATAGGAAGAGGGTCACGTGACCCATCAAACTTATTGGGAATTTCACAAGAAAAACAATGGTGTGCTTGGTTTTAACATAACTTTATTCTTTCATGAGTTATTTACAAGTTTCTGACCACTTATAAAATGTGTTCAATGTGCTGCCCATTGTGTTGGATTGTCAATGCAACCCTCTTCTCCCACTCTTCACACGCTGATAGCAACACCGCAGGAGAAATGCTAGCACAGGCTTCCAGAATCTGTAGTTTCAGGTGCTGCACATCTCGTATCTTCACAGCATATGTTTTTTTTATGGTTTTTATGGTCAGTAAAAACCAATACCGGGTGAGCTGCTCCTTCCAGGAGGTACCGCCATTCCTCCAAAGCTGACTTGATGGCCAGCAATTCCCTATCACCGATATCATAGTTCCAGCAAGATGGTGCACCGCCACATTATGGGTGTCAGGTCCAAGCATTCCTAGATGAACAGTTTCCTGGAAAGTGGATTGGTCGTCGTGGGCCAGTTGTATGGCCCCCAAGGTCTCCCGATCTGACCCCCTTAGACTTTTATTTTTGGGGTCATCTGAAGGCAATTGTCTATGCTGTGAAGATACAAGATGTGCAGCACCTGAAACTAGGGATACTGGAAGCCTGTGCTAGCATTTCTCCTGCAGTGTTGCTATCAGTGTGTGAAGAGTGGGAGAAGAGGGTTGCATTTACAATCCAACACAATGGGCAGCACACTGAACACATTTTATAAGAGGTCAGAAACTTGTAAATAACTCATGAAAGAATAAAGTTACGTTAAAACCAGGCACAGCATTGTTTTTCTTGTGAAATTCCCAATAAGTTTGATGTGTCACATGACCCTCTTCCTTTTGAAAAAACAAAAGTTGGATTCAAAATGGCCGACTTCAAAATGGCCGCCATGGTTACCACCCATCTTGAAAAGTTTTCCCCCTCACATATACTAATGTGCCACAAACAGGAAGTTAATATCACCAACCATTCCCATTTTATTAAGGTGTATCCATATAAATGGCCCACCCTGTATATATATATATATATATATATATATATATATATATATATAAACACAGCGCTAGCAGTCACCCCTTATTAGTGTGAAGTGAAACAATAAATAATTGTGTTAAAAATTACCTTGATGACGCCCTGTGGGTGGGGCGAAACGCGTTGACGCAATTTCTGGTCCGTGGTTTAGCGCATGACGTCACTTCCGGTCCGTGGAACGCAAAGCGGAGGAATAGGAGGAAGTACGGTGCTGCATTGAAAACCTTTACACCGCTCTTTTGTACTGGATGTCTTGTAAGTTTATTTTAGCCCTGCACAAATAAAAGTTTACATTTACAGTATCACACTATGTTTGCAATATTTTTAAACCGAGGCAATTAAACTCATTGAGCCTGGGAGGAATCTTGCTCTTAAAGGCACCATCACCCTGTTATTGTCCCATTACACCAGAAAAAGCCTTGTGGACCCCAGACTGAAAAGCTACGGGTCACTTATTTCTGGTGAGTAGGAAAAAAGAGTGTCACAGAGCACGTTTGAAGTGGTTTATCTAGTATATTGGATTGGAGCACCAAGCACCTTTTTACTCTGGGATTTTTTTCTTATATGGAGTGTTATGATAACATTTTGGACTTTGAAATATTAGTGAATTGGTGATTTGAATATCACAGGAACATATGAACTGATCTTGGGTTTATGGTTTTATTTTGTTAATTAATAATATTTTGTCACTATATAATTTTTTTGCAATTATACTTAGCATTTGGAATGTATAATATTTTTAACACGATTATTTATTGTTTCACTTCACATTAATAAGGGGTGACTGCTAGCGCTGTGTGTATATATATATATATATATATATATATATATATATATATATATATATAATTTTTTCTTTCTATCACGGCAACCTTGGGAATTTTTTTCTCTTCTTGTTTGGCACACTGCAGCTGCAGCAGGTCTTTTTTAAGACCTCCCCTCTAATAATAGATAATTAATTGAAAATTTTTTTATGGATGCCATTTATGAAAACATCAACGCGGGTTGGTGATTAATTTTATGCACCACTAATTATATATATTAATGTGTATATATACTTACGATGTGAGTAGAGAGCAGTGCACGGTGTCAGTAGGGCAGTGAATGGTGTCAGTAGTATTTATTTGTATTATTTTATGTTTGATTATTTTTTGCAATTTTATTTTTTTACACTTTTTTAGGAACCCCATTAGGGGGCTTTGGTGAAAAATCAGGGGATTAAACAGGGAGAATCTGCATCATACAGGGTGATTAGGGTATGCTCAGGTATATCTGCACACCCTGTGTGCACATCTATGGTAAGGATAGAGTGAGAGAGAGGGAGACAGAGGACATTTACTTTGTAAGGGGAAAAGACAACAGTTCATCTGCCAAACGAGCTGTAGCTTTGACTTTGATCGGCTTCCTTTCTTTAACCTACTCCTATAAATCTGCAGGACATTTACTATAAAATTGTTCATTTAAAAAAAAGTCTGAAATATATCATCAATAGAGTTGGGCGAATGGTTCGGCCTAAACATGGGTTCAGGGCGAATGGTTCGAGCCTGAACATGGGTTTGAGCCAAACATTGGCTGTTCGCTGCTTTCGGGGAACACCCGAATTTTGCAGGACGTTCGGCAGGTGTTCGCATTGCCGAATGCCCTGCAATGCACTGCAAGCTGCACAGTGCATTCTGCTCCGTGATTGGGCAAAGCTTTAACCACTCAGGGTGCAGTAAAAACTGGTTGCTAAGGAGCAGGCTGGGCAGCTGGACGCGGCGTCCTTAATAACCGATAAGTCATCAGCTGTCAATGTGCTACTCCACTGACAGCTGAATGAAAAAAAAATATTTGCTGATAAAAATAGTTTTAAAAAAATGGCATGGGGTCCCCCACAATCCATACCAGACCCTTCGGGGTCTGGTATGGATTGTGGGGGAACCCCATGCCAAAAGTAAAAAAAAAATGGCATGGGCCAGGTGGCCCCACCCTTACTTATAGAAGAACTGTCAAACGGCAAGCCAGCCATTCAGCGGTTTGTCTTCAGGGCGGGTGAAGCCATTTTTTTTTCTTTATCGGTGTGGCAGTGCAGTGGGCATCGTGATTGACAATGGATCTACATTGGGGGGCACTGTTTTTTTATTTTTAATAAAGGAATTGCCAAAAACCTATCTACTGTTTTTATTTGCTTTGACACTTTTTTGCTGAATGGGTAGTACCCCTTACTCATTCACATACGGGGGCTCGCATCTGGGGGCACTGGTATTCCACCACCAAAAGGGGGGGGCAAGGTGGCAGAACATGTGAAAGGGTCCCACAGTGGGACCATTATAAAGGGCCCCATGAGATGACTAAAGGGTCCCAGCCAAGGGTCAGGAGGGGGGCCTTCATAGTTTCTTACACAGGGGCCCTGAAGGTTCTAGTTATGCCTCTGTCCTTAGACCCCATACACACTATTAGGTTTTCTTCAGATGTTTGTCTTCAGATTTACCAAAACCATATAATTTGTGGTCAAACCTTAGGAATTTCCATTTGTATGCAATCAGGCAGGCCTTGCACTACATGGTTTTGGTAAATCTGAAGACAAAAATCTGCAGAAAATCTAATAGTGTGTATGGGGTCTAACTCATTGTAAAGTCTGAAAATTGTGGACTTAAATCCAAACCCCATTTAGCCTATTGAGGAAGAATATTGAAAATCAATTCTGCCAATTTTAAAGGGCACAGGGAGACATGTACCAATGAAAAAACAACTAAAAAACACTGTACAGCAGGTGAAGGTCCACCTTTAAATGTGAGTTTAAAAGATACATGGAAAAAACATCAATCTTTCAATTGCATACATGGGGATTTGCAAAATATGTGTGCCTTTAAGCTGTATGCAATGTTAAGCCTGGCACACACTATTCGTTTTGTTTCATTCAACTCAGCAGGCTGAACGTAAAAAAATGAATAGCTCAGGTGTAATCGATTAGTTATAGTTTTGCATTTTTGCTTGGCTTAAATACAGCAGCACTGGCAGGACAATCTGCTTCATTGCAACCTAACTTTATTAATTAGAAGTTGTGAACAGTACACCATTATTTTAATTAATTTGTTACTAAAAGAAAAGTTGTTTTGGCTGCAACACCTGAGTTTTTTTTTTTAGCATTAATAAGTCACAACTGAATGGTGGAAATATGTGCCACAACAGATCTGAAAGCTATAAGACAATATACTCTAAAAAGCATACAAATTGCCCAGTGACAAAAGTGTTTCATAGTATAATTTGTAAACTTTTTTCACAATACTACACTACATTGTTTTAAAAGTTTTTAATAAAATGTCAAGACAGAGTGCACAAAAATACTTTAAAACCAGGGCCCCACATTCCCTGAACCTCTCCCCCATCCCCTTCTCCAATTATTCCTAAAATATTACAAATATAGACTTCAGGTGTATGCTTTGTAAACATTGGTTAGTGTTGAGACATTATGCATGCACTTGAATAAGCAGAAAATTCAAATAGCCCTGCGCTGTGGGCCTATTTTTAAAGCAGAGCTTCACCCAAAAGGGGAAGCTCTGCTTGCTCGCACCATCTCCCCCTCCACTGCCACATTTGGCACTTTTCTTGGGGGGTACCTGGTTTTGTCAGGTTCCCGCTCCCACTTCCAGGTAAGATTGCCATGGCAACCTACGAGTATGTCCGGCCCCTCCTCTGTCCCTCCGCTGCCTTCTGGGGCACACACAGGTCCCAGAAGCTGGCTGGACTATTCAGAAAGCGCAGAGCGACTTGCCCATGTGCAATAGAAAACCGGCTGTGAAACCTGAAGTGAAGATGCTGGCGCCTGCACCCGAAGCCGGTTGAAGAATCAACTGATATTACTGGATCTTACCACATTCATGAGTAAAAACATGACTTAATGCATCACAGAGCATGGTGGGAGCAGCACCTCAACAAGTCAGCAGAAATAGACACAGATGTTCCTCAAGAGTGAATAGCAGTTACTTTTTTGAAAGTGATGCAAATGCACAGTTTTTCTCCTTCTGCTCCTTCTGAAAGGTACATAACAGCCACTTTATTTTAAAATGCTCATAACACTCCCTTTTCCTCTTTCACCTCCTCAAGGGTGCAAAGTAGCCATTTTTGAAGAACTATTTTGTGCCCTTTTCCTTCTCTTCTTCTGCTAATCCTGCCCTAGGGGGAGAAGAGTTGGGGCGCTGGCAGTGAGAAAGTGAGTAATGAAAACATGGGCAGGGTCAGCAGTCAGCAATTCACCCTATTACTCCCTAATAGAAAATAAAGCTCTAGGCATATGCATTACCTTGCCACTATGCAAAAATATAAAATACTACACATCCTTACACAATAACAGGCAGAAGAAAATGGAGTGGGTAAATTCTATGGCCAGGGGAAAGGGCTGACATTCCTTGAATTTAATGTCCATAGATATCCTGCCCTTTCTTAAATCTTTCTTTTTTGGTTGCACATATAAGTGGGGGGGGGGAGTGTGGAGAGGCTCTGGGGAGCTGGGTTTAACCATGTAACCCATGCCACCCATGTAAATTAAGTCTAGCAGAGTTAGAGCACCATAATAGAAAGAGAGGCACATAAACTGGTAATTATGACAGGCCCAGGGGCTGACTGAGCATCGGGCACTTCAGGCACTGCCCGAGGGCCCGTAGCCAGTAATGGGCCCCAAGATAGCTTCCACTTCAATCTACCCATCAATCACAGATAGCTGATGGGTAGATCGGGTCCTGAGTCCCTGCTCCCTGCTAAGAGAGTGCAGTGTAAATAGGCCTCTCATGATGCGCTCCTCCCTGCCGGCCCCTCCTTCCCTCCCATCCACCCCAGGTGCTGGTATTTCTAATCACCTCAGATGGACAAGAAGAGAGGATGGGCCAGCGGGGAGTAGTGCATCATGAGAGGTCTATTTACAGCTGCTTCCCATGCTACTCTACATTTAGGAAGGAAATTGCAGCTGCTTGTATGTTGCTGTGTGCCCTGTGTCCCTCTATGTGCCCAGCGTCTTGCTATGTGCCCTGCTGTCTGCCCAATGCTCTGCTCTGTGCCCTCATGCCCTGCTGTCTGCCTCATGCCCTGCTCTGTGCCCCCATGCCCTGTTGTCTGCCCCATGCACTGCTCTGTTCCCCCAAGCCCTGTTGTCTGCTCCATGCCCTGCTGTCTGCCCCATGTCCTGCTCTGTGCTCCCATGCCCTGATGTCTGCCCCATGCTCTGCTCTGTGCCCCCATGCCCTGCTGTCTGCTCCATGCCCTGCTCTGTGCCCCCATGCCCAACTGTCTGCCCCATGCCATGCTCTGTTCCCCCATGCCCTGCTGTCTGCCCCATGCCCTGCTCCATGCCCCCATGCCCTGCTGTCTGCCCCATGTCCTGCTCTGTGCCCCCATGCCCTGCGTGGTGCCCCCATGCCCTGATGTCTGCCCCCATGCCCCGCTGTCTGCCCCCATACCCTGCTCTGTGCCCCATGCTCTGATGTGTGCCCCCATGCCCTGCTGTCTGTAGTCCCGTAACCCCGTGTCTCGTCCCGTACCACGTCTGTCGTCCCGTACCCCCGTGTGTAGTCTCGTACCCCGTGTCTCGTCCC
>BLSH010560242.1:382672-396761 GCA_018402905.1 Glandirana rugosa | reverse complement strand
GTGACAGGGCTGAGAAAACCGACAGAACTTCTCCTTCGCATGACGTGAGTGGTGACAGTGGTCCTCCCGACGTCCCAGTCGGTCTCGTCCCTCCGTCCGTCCTTAGTCCTCCTAAGTAGGTAGGTCTCACAGACGAGACCAGTCCACGACCGACCGCCACCACACCGTCCTTTTATGTCATTGGAGTAAACTCCCTCCTACCCGACCCGTCTCCGCGATCGACCGTCGTCCTCCCTCAATTTATTGTATTTTTGTCATTTTAGGGTGCGAGTGGTTATATTTTATGTGAATAATTTTTATAACTGGTATTCACAAATTTTGAACAATCTAGATCTGTTGTTTATGCGTGCTGCCTTCTTTAAAATAGCTATTGGATTTTTAAACACTTATGGTCAATATTTTTAATAAGTGTATTTTATATTGGTGAGCGTGGGATTTTACTGTTTTTATGTTATTTAACTCCCTCCTGCTGCCAGCTAGCGCCTCTGCCCAGCCCATCCTCCCTCAAATGAGGTTACTGTATTTTCCTGCCACACCACCGCCAGCCAGCACCTGACCAGAGCAGACACTCTGGATGGATGAATCCTCCTGATTCCTGCCTGCCTCCCTGCTCTGGCTGACCCTGCAGCCCTCCTGGTGACAGTGGTGAGTGCAGTACGCTTCCTCTTCAAGACAGCCAAAAGAGTCGGGACAGTGAGTGTGTGACTGTTTGACACCCACACTGTCTCTGCTCACTCTGACAGACAGCCGCGAGCCCGGCTGCAGGAGTCTCTCTCTCTTAGTGTGAGTGTGCACTGTATGAGTGTAGTGTGCACTGGATAAGTGGCAGGAGGTAATAGAAGGATGGTGTAATGGAAACAGGAGGTGATGGGGATGGTGTGATGGAGATGGAGGGATGGTGACAGGAAGTGATGAGGGGGCATTGTGTGATGGAGACAAGAGGTGATGGAGGGATGGAGACGGGGGGGGGGGATGGTGTGATGGAGATGATGGGTGATGGAGGGATGGAGACTGGAGGGATAAAAACAGTAGGTGGATGGAGACAGGAGGTCTTTAGAAGTGGGGACATAAATTCTGGTGATCCTAGTGGCTACCAGGGATTTCACCTCACACTCTGTGGTGGTTATGGAACAGAAATTAAGGGGAAATCTCTACAATTTGACATGGGTGACAAAACTGATAGACTAAATAACATGCCCTTATTATATTGAAAATAACAGAAATATGCTTTTTTTACCTTGCTATCTACCTTAAATCAGATTGTTATTTGCACAGTGTGCTTGCTTGTAGCCTAAATACTGAAATTTGAACTGAAAACTGTAATTTTGTAACTTTTGTAAAATGCCAGTAAAAACGTGGCTGTGCCAGTAAATTTTGTGTGTCATGTCAGTAAATTTCAATCTGGTAGGTTGGCAACACTGGGTAAGGCTGATATTCAGAACGGATTACCAATGTCAAGTCATACTTCGCTTTTAGTATGCATCATTCCAGGAAGCTGCATAGATAGCTAAGAACCAGATTATCTTCTCTTAAGAAAAGGAGGCATTTTCCCTGCAAGGGCAAGCTAGGACGCATAGAGTATGTGGACCAGCTAAGGTTAGATTTAACCCAGAAGAACCAAAAGGTAGATGTGAATATAGTCAAGGAAAATTGCAGGGTATAATCAAAGATTAGTACCAAAAACAGAGCAAAAAGTAGAATTATACACAAAACAAAGAAAATAGCAGATTTTGTTAAAGCTTAACTGCACTTTTGTTGAGAAAAAAAAAACATTCCCATCTCGGTGATCTACAGTATATACATTGCAGGGATTTTAACAAACTTTGTTGCAGATTCTTACCTTTATTTATTCTGTGCCCCTCTGCTGAGTGAGTCTAATGGAAAGTGGTTTCATAATTATCAACCAGCTTCTGCAGAAATCGGGCTCTAATGAGGAAAGTTGCAGGGTCTGCATCTCTTTAGATGTTATTTCCTATTGGGAATATCTTACCAAAAATGACAATTTTGTTGCAGGGGATAGAAAAAAATCTGACTTGTATCTTAGAGTTGACTTCAGGGAAAACCAGTAAACCAATCATACAAGCAGGAAATTATGTTTCTATGGAGCATTTTGTACACTTTCTGTGTACAGAACACCTCCAGGTAACCATATTGCATTGTACTTTACAGAAAATGACATAGCTGCAAATTGAAAAGGAAAGGTAATTTTAATAACATTCAATTACGATATTACTTATGTTGCAATTATATATGCTACATTATTTTTTTTTATTTGATTTTTTTTCCCCCACAAAAGTAGAGTTACCCTTTAAGTAGTAGCAAGGTCAGAACGGGGAAACAGCCGAATTAAGGGACAGAGGACAGTAGAAAGCAGGTTCAAGGAAATAAGTAGTAGGAAAGTAGCCTTGTCTAGGCAGACTGGGAGCAGGCAGGAAGCAGAAGCTAGTTGAGCCATAAGTGCTGGAAACACTAACTGAAACTTGTCAGTCCTAGATTCACCAATTTATCTTGTTTAGCCCCATGGTCTGAATGAGTGAAATTACTTGATTCCCTCACCCATGCTAAGCAGTATGGATGGAGGCATTTGCGCTTCCAACCATATTCAGACCACAACACCAATAATGTTCTGAATACTCAAGCAGTAACTATATCTGACTGGATGCAGTTGCTGTTTGCCAATGATTTTCACCCAGCCTCTTCAGTTTTTTTAGTCTGGAAGTCTGTAGGGCTGGGTGGTGCCAGCAGGGCCCCCCACGGCTTCAAGTTCACCAGATTCAGCAAGAATCAGCTGAAATTCAAGCCATGCATGGCAAGCCTAAGCAATGGCAATGACAGGATTGATGACAATGATGAGAACAACAACAAAAAACCACAACAGGACCACAAAGAAGTCATTCTAACAACATCAAATAGTTATTATATAATGGCAACCAAATTATGGATTCTTGTGCCCTTTTAAAAGAATTTGAAGCAGTTGTAAAATGTACATTTAGCCAGGTCCTTCCATGTGCATAGATCACCGAATTGATGACTAGAGCAGGCATACTTATTTTGAGACACACATAGTGATGGGTTCTTAGAAAACAGGAAAATCTACAGAGGAATGAATGAAAGGGGAAAATTAGGGATGCAGTGGAAAGCAGGACCTTGGAAATACAGGAGGATCAACATTAGAAAATATAAGACACACCACACTCTGCTAAGTGTCTAATGCCCAATTGTACCAATATGTAGAAACAGGTCACAGATCGCTGCAGTACATGAAAGACTAAAATGGGTACATGTTGGCATGATTATCTCACAGCATTCTCTTTGTAAACACTAACAAGTAAGTTGGTGTTTCTGCTTGGTAAAAAGCCACATCACAACTTGGAAGCATGTAAAGTGATAGGAAGGCCTAGAAATTTTGAGTGTTTTCAGCTCCCTCCTGTTGGGGAAGTAAAAACAGCACTTACACAATGGAATGTATTCTGTACACCAAAGATATCTAATGTGTTGTTGATAGCTGTAGCTCAGAAGCAAGCAGCATACATATATATCTGTATATAAAGCATAGAAAATGCATTTTGTAAGTACTGATGCACCTTACAGCCAGAGAGGAAGCTTTAAGAATATAAATGGTTCTCCATAAAGCTTCATATTTTCCTGGTATGGTTAAAAAGCATTTATGGAAGTAAGAAAAAAAAGACATTAGAGATGAAGAATAGGGATGGGCCCGCAGTTCGAGTTGAACGTAAGTTTGACTCGAACATCGAGCATTCACCCGTTTGTTTCATTTAGAACATTATGGGGCATTTGCAGCGACCTCTCCACTGCGGAGCACCCCATAATGCATTGCGCCCAGACGGCGCGCACAGCTCCTCCTCGTTGGGAGGGCTCCCACCGTCTGCACGCTTTTTGCTTTGACAGTTTATTTATATGGCAGGGTGGGGCCACACGTGACATAAAGGAGCGATCCCGCCCCTTCTGACATCATATGACATCAGAGGGGGCTGGTAATGTGCGTACGTCACTGAGTGGCCCCGCCCTTCCATATAAATAAACCGTCAAAGCAAAGAGCGTGCAGATGGCGGGAGCCCTCCCATGGAGGAGGAGCTGTTGCAGCTTTTTTTTTCCGGGTCCGTCGCACACCGTGATTGACAATGGATTACAACGTGGGACACTTATTTATTTTTTTATTTTTTTAATAAAAGACTTGTCCCTAATTGTCTCCTGTGTTTTTATCTTTTTTGACACTTTTTGGTGAATTAGTGGGGGTACGATGTACCCGATACTAATTCACATGGGGGGGCCAGGATCTGGGGGCCCCACTTATTAAAGGGGCTTCCAGATTCCGATAAGCCCCCACCCGCAGACCCCCACAACCACAGCCCAGGGTTGTGGGGAAGATGCTTTTGTTCCCATCAACATGGGGACAAGGTGCTTTGGGGTGGGGGGCGCAGAGCCCCCCCTGCCCCAAAGCACCCATACTCCCCATGTTGAGGGCATGTAGCCTGGTATGGTTCAGGAGGATGGACGCTCGCCCACACGTCAATTTTTTTTTAATTTTGGCGCTGGGTTCCCCTTAAAATCCATACCAGACCCGAATGGCCTAATATGGACTGGGGGGGGACCCTACACAAATTTTTTCAGTGATTTTTTTCTATATTGCCGGGAGCTGCCAATACATTACAGCCGCGAGTGGTTTTAAATGACAATTTTTCCTTTACAAATGTCATTTTGCTCTGGCTCTGTTCTAAACATAACAGAGGTGCGCCCTTTTACAGGCAGACTAAGGGGACCCCCCAGGCACAATATTTAAAGGAATATTTCATTTTTATTGTTTCACTTTAAGCATTATTAAAATCACTGCTCCTGAAAAAACGATCAATTTAAAAACTTATTTTTTTTGCATTGATACATGTCCCCTAGGGCAGGACCCATACAGTTTTTAGGGCAATAACTTGCATATAAGCCTTTTAAATGAGCACTTTTAATTTTTCATGTTCGGTTCCCATAGACTTTAATGGTGTTCTAATGTTCACACAAATTTTTTGCCTGTTGGTATGTTCTGGTGCGAACCGAACCGGGGGGTGTTCGGCCCATCCCTAATGAAGAACACTGAAGGGTTTACAAGAAGTACCTACTGCTTAATATATACGGTATGACTAAATAACATGAAGAAAACTGAAAGCAGCTGAGCATGCAGAAGAAGACATGTTTTATTGTTACGGATTAGTAATTAAGTTAGTTCACGAGTCAGGTATAAGGGAAGATTTTTTATTTTGGCTAGAATGGAAAAAGTTTAGAACCTTTTCTAAATTTTTCTGCTGCGTGTGGCTCTGTTGGGAATATTTTCTTTCACTTCCTGTCCCAGTAACAACACTAGGAGTGAGACAGATGCAGTAAATTGGAATACATTTGTTTCATTGGTTTCACTTTGTGCATGTAATTACTATTAAACAAATACAGGCTACTAAAACATATCCAACATGTAAAGCCAGCTTTAAACTATGGTGGGAAAAAAGTCATAGCCAGTGCTTAACCCTGTGCAGCCTGCTAGATATACCCACCATACCACCAGCTTATCTCACAAAATGCCAAAATCTACAGTAATAAAATTCCTATGGACATAGATCCCATTCCAGAAATGTTCATGACATATTTAATAGTTACTTAAAGTTTATTTGAACAGCATTAAGCTAATAGTATATTCCTACAAAGCATGTGTTTGATAAAAGAGCAAATCATTTTCAACATCAGCTTACATTTTCAAAATGTTTCAGCACGCCAAAACAAATATACAAACACCATTAATGCCTAAGAAAATAATTGTTCATCATATAAATTCTCTGAAGGCAGGAAGTCATTCCATGTGAGTTGACAAGAATTAACTTATATTACAAACAGTTAGTTGTAACTAATGAGGAGAACAGAAGGAAAGACAATACAATAAAAAAGGGAAATACATTTTTGCTACAGTGTAACTTTTTTTTCTTTTTTAATGCAGTTGTTGACCTTGGTAATAATACACCAGCTGTTACTTCCTTACCTGCCTACCCAGCCCAAGAGCTGCAAAGCAAAAAAACGGTTTGAGTGCATCCATGGTACAGCATATACCCACAAAAAGCTAGCATACAGCCATTCATTACTATGGGCAGTGATACACTGCAGTTGTTCTCCCAGATGTGAAATAACACCACCAATTTATGTTGTACTGCCTCATGTGCCTGTATGTATGACAAAGTGAATGATTGACTGAATATGAGTAAAAAAACCTACATAAAAATAATATGCACTCCCACCAAATCTGTGGAGGGAGAGATCCCCGACCCCAAACAGGGGAAGAAGTCGGGGACTCACCCACCTACACCTAAGAGAGGCGACCCACTATGGAATAGCTGCCACTGTCACGGCACAATTCTAATGACCCTCTAGTCAGGACCCTCATCTTTTGACCCAACCTAGGCTGTTGTGGGCGCAGGGAAGGTGGGTAACGACCCCCCCATCCCCAGGAATACCCTCCCCCCCTCCCCTTCCCCTCCCGACTTGACCCCCCCCTTTCCCCACACTCCTCTCCCTCACCCACCCCCCACCCTACCCTCTCCAGTATAAGGAGTCGCACCTACTCACCTTCAATTCGGGATGCCGAACACGAGGCCGCTTTAAAGTACTCTCCCCCCGTGGATGGGAGAGAGACTGAAGAGACTACATGCCCACCCCAACCCTACACTAACGTCTTTCAAGCAGACACCTAGTCAGAGAATAATTCTAACACCCTTAATGCACACGGATTGCAGTCTGACCCACTCGAACAGCTGACATCCTACAGATGTGAGCTCAGGCAACCGCGAGCCATCTAGAAACTAAGGTATTTATATGTTACCCTACTAATCAACCTGTATGTATACCACCCTTCTCTCTCATAAAATCTTACTTGGCTTCACACATCAATTGTGTCACTATGTTACTTTTTTTGTCATTATTTGTACACAATATGTCTAATCTCCCAATATATGACTCTCTACAATGGTGAAATTTCGTTACTCTGTACCACTTATGTAACCTGTTCTTTCTAATAAAACTTTTATTGGAAAAAAAAAATACTATGCACTATGGTGCACCATCTTGCACTACAGAAGTGAATGTGTTGAACCTTGTGCAGGGGCGTTGCTAGGTGGGAAAAAGCCCAGGGGCATGGTTTAAATGAAATAGTGGGCATGGCTTAAAGGGGCGTGTCTCAAAGGGGTGTGGTTTGAGGCTGAGATGAATGAGGAACGGAGGAAGAAAGAAAGTGATAGGGAGGGAAGGAGAGAGAAGAGAAGCAAAGAAAGAAGGATGGAGGGAAAGCGGGCCAAGATCCTACACACAATAGCAATATGTGTATTCCAGAAAGTTTAACAATCAGCGGATAAAGATACTCCAAACTCCTGGTATTAGCACTTCAATCATCTCGGCACCATGGTTGTTATGGTGTCAGGATGATTTAAGCTCATTATTTCTGTTATTACATTGTAATATAAAATGAAATCATTCAACTCACCATAATGCAGAATCAGTGGGAGCCCTGAGTGTGTCAGTTGCCACACCGCCCGCTACCAGATGCCATCAGGTGTCCCCAGCGGAGTCCCTCCTTACATCAGGTGTGTCCCTATCAGCATGCCTCCTTATATCAGATGACCTCAGCGGAGTATCCCTTGCATCAGGTTTCCTCAGTGGTCAGAGTGCCTCCTTATATCACAGGTGTCCCCAGTGCAGCGGTCAGAGTGCCTCCTTATATCACAGGTGTCCCCAGCGCAGCAGTCAGAGTGCCTCCTTTTATCACAGGTCACTCCAAACAAGAGGCTGAGCTGGCCGGGTGGCTGCCAATAGAAATGGAGCTGTCACCAACCCCCCTTTGCCATAACAGGTCATAGCAGCAAGCCACAGGGCAGAGGTTGGCGGCAGCTCCATTTCTATCGGCACCCAGCTCCGCCTATTGTTTCTTCCCCTCGGTGTGTGACCATGCTTCAGTAAAGCTGGTCTATTTAAAAATGGCAGCAGAGACATCATCACTGACGGCCCGGACCTCTAGTGGCGGGCGGCTCTGGTGATTCTCCGGAGCCTCGGGGCTAATAATAGCCTTTTTCATGCCCGAGCCCTGGGGCTTTTTGGGGGCACCCCGGGGGGCTGTAGCCCTGTAAGCCCCCCCCCTTAGCGATGCCTCTGACCTTGAGCTTAAAGCGGAGCTCCACCCACAAGGGGAAGCTCCACTTGTTTGCTTCCTCCCCCCCCCCTCTGCTGCCACATTTGGCACCTTTAGGGGGGATGGGGGAGTGGATACCTGTCAAAACCCCGTACCCACTCCCACTTCCGGGTAAGATCGGCGCACTCGTGTGGCAATCTACGCAATTTCTACATAATAGGTGCCGAGAATATCCAATCCAAATTTATTGGATAAGAAATTGCAGCATATAACTGTGGCACTTTTTATTGTATCAATAACATTCTCTGGAAGAGGAATGGCACGTGAAAAGGCCATGTCACCAACACTCAAGCCTAGGAATAATTCTTACCACTATAATTTACAAATAGGTTTTTTCACTGAACAGTACAATCCCATCCTCATACTCAGACAAGCTGGCAACCATGATGAGTTGCAAGGCAGCTTGTTTCAGGACTCTACATCATAAATATCACATAGAGAGAGGAAAATTTGGTAGCCTCATTGTAAGGTGCCATATTGAAGAAAAAGACCCTGGAACTCTATAATCACTCCAAAACTTCACTGCACTGGCAACAGCAGAATTATTATTAGCAACACAGATATAGCACCCAAAACAGTGACCATAATGGTCAACATTTTTTGTAGCTGAGGTACCAAACAAAAGCCATACCATGGGCTGCAGAATAGATTATAGCTTATACAGATTGCTTTTTGGTCCCACAAAACTTGATTAATTGATCTGCTCGCTCTGCTGTGTCTTAGCCAATGCGGAGAGAGAGACCCAGGAAAGCCAAGACTCCTTTGCACATTGATGGTTTGATAGGGCACTCAGGTGAGGTGAGGGAGGAGCAGAAAGCTAGGTTTTTTTTACCTTCATGCATAGAGCACATGAAGATAAAAAACCTTTAGCCTTTACAACCACTTTAATGTTACCCAGTAAATAATATCCAAAAGTGCATATACTTATCTTATAACTGGCTGGAAAAAAAATTCCACAATGACAAACTCTTCCTATGTAGATGGCTGGCAACAAATAATCTGAAGTAGTCCACCATATGACAGGAGCATCACTACACAGGAAATTTCCTTAGCACTGACATAGGCTCTTGAGCTAGATGAAAATAACAGAAAGTGCACAGCACTAATGTCATAAACATACAAGCACCTTTATTAAAAAATAGAACACACTCACATCTGCCTGAAAAACTGATCGGACCGGCACTGCAAAAGGGGTCTAGTTCCATGGCCAGTAATGAGGGATAGAAAAAATTGCAGGACCCACTAACAGATGAAATCCCTCAGTGTCTAATCTGCTTGAATGAGCAGCCCAGTGGGACAGCTGAGCATCTACTTCCAGATTGAGTGTCTCGGACAACGTGTTTTGAGGGAGGTCCTTTTTGTCAAGCCTTCAAGCCTGGGAAGGAGACTATAGCTGCCATTAAATAATGTCCCACAAATGAATGACAAAAGGAGGAGAGTTATCAGCTAAATATCAACAATCAATTACTATGAAATATGAATAAATCAATTACTATAAAAGATGAAAAAGGACGAAAAAATACTATATCCCCTTAGAAAGAGTATAATATTACACATTTTAAATACTAGATCAAATTACTATTGCTATCATATTACATATTAGTAAATTATATTCTATTATAGGCATATATAGTAGATAGAAAATATATTTTTAGACAGTAATATAAGGAAACATAAAAAATATTATAAATTGAATAGTTATAAATGAATATAGATAAAAATGAATTGCACATTTAATAGTACTGTATATAAAATACAATAGAGGGTTAGTAACCCAGAGATTGGTCACTATTATAAAATAATATGTATATTTAGCTCTTTGTTAAGACTATTAGGTATTAAAGTATTAAAGACATAATTCACCTTTAATATAAATGTCCCTATGCCAATACGGTGTGTCTGTAGATAAAAACAAACTGTGCAAGTTTGACTAAAGTTAAATAGTGCCCTTGCTATAGGTGTAGGCAAATTACATACCTCCCAAAGCCAGACTAAAAACCTCCTAGAGATAGCTTCATCTTGTCCTGCTGTCAGAGGATGACTACCAGATGTTTGGCTAACAGAAATGCACATGCGCGCATAATGGCACAAGTGCATGCGCACAGAATTCTCGGCAGAGTGGTGGCTATGCACTTGCATGCGCACAGGTATGCACATGTGCATAAGAGGCAGTGGGAGATTAGGGAAGTTAACAAGTGGCTGAGGAGCTGGTGTAGAAAGGAGGAGTTTGGGATTCATGGAGAGCTGGGCCGACTTCTCAATCGGTTACCAGCTCTGTAGCAGGGAGCTGACAAGTTAGAGGGGCTTTTAAACTAGGCAATGGGGGGGGGGCGTCCAGTTTTAGAAATAGCCAGAGTGGAACATATTTCAGAGGGTAGTATTGTGGGCAGCAGTGGTAGGCTGACTAAAGCACCTAAACCCGAGGTAAGTATAGTAACAAGTGCTATATGCAACCGAGGAATACCCAACAAGGAGACAGTAGGCGTCCGGATAAAACTATGTGACTTGGTTCAACAGCTCTCATGATTGGCTGGCAACCATTCAGGGGTATTCCCTATATTTCAGGGATATGGAAGGCAAAAACAGGGGAGGGGTATGCCTCTATATAAAAAATGATGTACAAGTAAATGTGAGGGACGACATCACTAATGGATCAAGGGGTGAGGTGGAATCCTTATGGGTAAAGCTGCAAAGGGAGGATACCAAGGGGAAAGTAATACTGGGAATATGCTATAGCCCCCCTATCACAGTTTGGAATAGCGGCAAGGATGGGAAGTGCCATTATAATGGGGGATTTCGATTATCCAGACATAGACTGGGCAGAAGGCACTATGCACTCAGCTAAGGCTTGCCACTTCCTAAATGTCTTGCAGGACAATTTCATGGGTCAGATGGTAAATGCACCTACAAGAAACAAAGCATTACTAGACCTTCTGATTACTAACACCACAGACCTGATCACAGATGTGGAAATAAGGGGCAATCTAGGAAACAGCAATCACAGGTCAATTAGTTTCAGTATAAATCACACAAATAGGAAACATAAGGGGAATACAAAGGCACTGAATTTTAAAAGAGCCAACATCCATAAACTTCCTTGCTGGAAGATGTTAGTTGGGATAAAATTCTAGGAACAATGAACATGGAGAAAAAATGGGAGTGCTTTAATAACATATTAAACATATTAAACAAAGGTATTAGCCAGTGCTTCCCAAATAAATACATTTAAAAGTGCTAACAAAAGGCCAGGGTGGCTTAACTCTGACGTAAAAGTACATATAAAAGCAAAGGAGAAGACTTTCAAAAAATACAAGGCTGATGGGTCACTGTCAGCATTACATCTTTCAAGGTATGCAATAAGAAATGTAAGGGTGCAATCAGGACGGCTAAGATAGAACATGAAAGACACATAGCAGAGGAGAGTAAAAAGAATCCCAAGAAATTCTTTAAGTATATAATTAGTAAGAGAGGGAGGTCAGATCATATAGGCCCCATAAAGAATGATGAAGGAAACCTGGTTACAAAGAATGGAGAGATGGCAAAGGTTTTAAATGTACTCTTCTCCTCAGTATTCATAAGGGAAACGGGGGGCCCCAGTATCCAAAATTACAATGTTGGTCCTCATGACAAGTCACAGGACGCACCCTCATAGCTAACTGAGGATAGGATTAGGAATAGACTTGAAAAACGTAATGTTAATAAGTCACCGGGACCAGATGGCTTGCACCTGAGGGTCCTTAACTACTTCCACACTGCCTACCGTATATTCACGGCGGCAGTGTGGCTGCGTCCCGCGACTCACCATAAATAAGTGGTGATCTGTGGGTGGCCGCTAGGGGGCGCACGCAAACGCCCGCCATACTCCTGAGGAGTGACGACGAGCCGCGATGAGCGACCACAGCAAAAGAACTCGCTCTGTTAGTGGAGGCATAGGAGATCTACTGATCCCTGTCACTGGGATCAGTTAGATCTCTTATGCCCATGGTAGCCCAGCTCCCCCACAGTTAGAACACACCCAGGGAACACAGTTAACCCCTTCACTACACCCTGCAGGTTAACCCTTTCACTGCCAATGACATTTATACAGTAATCAGTGAATATTTAAATTTCTGATCGCTGTATAAATGTCATTGGTCCCAAAAAAGTGTCAAAATGGTCCAACATGTTCGCTACAATATCGCAGTACCGCTAAAAATCTCAGATCGCCGCCATTACTAGTAAAAAATAAAAAAAATTAAAAACCCAGAAATTAATTCTCATCATCCGTAAACGCGGTCACTTTTGCGCAAACCAATCAATAAACGCTGATTGCGTTTTTTTTTACCAAAAATATGAGGAAGAATATAAATCGGCCAAAGCAGATGAAAAAAAAAATTTTTAATTTTTTTTTTGGATTTGTATTTTAGCAGTTTTTTTTTGCAAAATGTTGTTTATAGCGGTGATCAGAAATGATGCAGAGGCAATCAAATACCACCAAAAGAAAGCTCTATTTGTGGGAAAAAAAGGACACAAATTTAGTTTGGGTACAAAGTCGCAAGACCTCACAATTGTCAGTTAAAGTGACAGAGCTGAATCGCAAAAAGTGCTCTGGTCCTAAACTGGGAAATCCTTCTGGGGCTGAAGTGGCTAAGGAACTCAGTCAAGTAATTGCCAGACCATTTTGCCTAATTTTTTCGGACAGTCTACTGACTGGTATGGTACCAGCTGATTGGAGAAAAGCCAATGTAGCACCAATATATAAAAAGGGACCAAGATATATCCCTGAGAACTACAGGCCAGTTAGCCTAACATCAATAGTATGCAAGCTCTTGGAGGGAATGATAAGGGATTATATACAAGATTTTTATAATGAAAACAGTATCATTAGCAGTAATCAGCACGATTTCATGAAGAATGGTTCTTGCCAAACCAATCTATTAACCTTCTATGATGAGGTGAGTTGCCATCTAGATAAAGGAAGGCCTGTATGCGTGGTGTATCTAGACTTTGCAAAGGCATTTTATACAGTTTCCCATAAATGCTTACTGTACAAATTAAGGTCTGTCGGCATGGATCATAGGGTGAGTACATGGAATGAAAACTCGGTACAGGGGTGAGTCCAGAGGGTGGGGATAAATGGGGAGTACTCGGAATGGTCTGTGGAAAAAGGGGTTCCCCAAGGCTCTGTCCTGGGACCAATCCTATTTAATTTATTCATAAATAGAGTTGAGCGAACACCTGGACGTTCGGGTTCGGAGGGTCCGAACGAACTTTGGAAAAAAGTCCGGGTTCGGCACGGAACGTTGCCCGAACGTTATCCCAGACCCCTGACCCCATTGAAGTCAATGGGGACCCGAAATTTTAGGCACAAAAATGGCTGTAACAAAGTGCTAGAGGGCTGCAAAAGGAAGTAAAATGGGGGTAAGAGTAGGGCAAGTGCCCTACAAAAAAATGGGGATAGGGAAAATAAATTAAAATCAAATAAAAAAATGGGAAGGGGGGTGGATGTGGAGTAGGAGCCTAGAGGTTGACTAGGCCGTGACCATGGCAGTGTAGGTGGAAGTGGCGGTGGTCGAGGAGGAGGAGGAGGTAGCCAGCACTGTATTTTTTTTTTGTTTGTTTATAATTGGGGTAGCCCAAAAAAAATATTGAGGCCTATTCAAAAAAACAAGTATACGAATGGTTGTGTGAGTCCGGTCTAAATGTTTATTCTGCACAAGGTACAGACAAGTCTTGTGGGATCCGTGCCTGATTCATTTTAATAAAGGTTAGCCTGTCCACGCTGCGCTTGTCTGTGATAACGCCTCCTGCCGTGCTAAACACACATGGATGTGACGGTACCAGTGCCGGATCAGTTGGAGATCCGAGGATGAGGTGTAGGTGGGG
>BLSH010560242.1:325356-344396 GCA_018402905.1 Glandirana rugosa | reverse complement strand
CCATTGTTTGTGAAATTTACTGTCGATTTATGTCTTTGATATGTGACAAAATTCATTTCCAAACGTTAGAATATCTCTTGTAGATATCCCCAATTGACACTGATTCGTCGTGAGCTTTCTTTTTTTTTACCGGAAAAGGGAAATTAAACCGTACTTTATATCCTCACGTGAAAGACTGTACACTCACACAGACCCGTGACGAAAAGGACCTGGGAATATCAACGTATAGATTTCACACTTTAGTAAATCCCGTACAGGGCGAGTGAGTTCGGATACTACCGAAGGGTACTCTAAACCTCACTCTAAACCAACGGTTCAGTTTTCTCTTCATCTGGTCCTCAGAAGCACAATAAGAAGCACATCAACCAAATCTCACTCCAAATCTCATGGGAAGCCATCATAGGCTTGAGTGAGCGGGACATGCCCTAAATGATTTCACACTTTAGATATGCAACTATAAGGGTCCAGGAAAAGCAGTGCCCAGACACACTCACATGTCAGAAAGTGCACTCCTATATTTCATGCCAAATTAAAGGGAAAAGGCCATTTTTTTTTCTTTCGAGTGCTGCTTAGTCACAGTTAACCCCTATAGATGTTCTCTATAAGATTGCAAACCTTTACTTAAAACAGTGTATAGTTTCTGTATTTAGCTGTCATTTAAAGTGTTTGTTACCCCAATACTTCATATTCCTGATATGTGCCTACTGTACCATGTACTTGTAGGAAAAAGTATCCTGTTCTCTTTGTATTGCTTCCCTTATGTGAAACCCCTGGTGTTCCTGTCAGTCCCTCAGCTTTCCTATTAAAAACTGTCCACACTAACCATGAGAGCACACCGCAGTCAGTTCTCTAGCTGTGCTGATCAGACTTGTCCTGACACGCCCCCACCCCCACACAGTATTTCACTGGGAAGCACAGTGTCCTGCTGCTTCTCCTCCCCCAGCTCTTATGCAGCTGAGAACAGAGGGAATGTGATTACTTATAAAAAAGGTATAAAGAAAGGTATTTAAATATATTTTTTAATCAATACAAAAATGCTTTATCTTTCATTTCTATTTCAAACTAAGAGGGTTATTTTGCAAGCAGATTGTTTACAACTACCAAGTTTATGTTACTATAATGCAAGCAGTTGTTTTCTTATCAGTTCTGCAGTAATTTGCTCTGGCATAAACCTAAATATCACTGGCTTCCAAGAATATGGTATAATATCTTTTATTGCTACATCATACTTGAATATCCTTAAAAAAAGGAATATTTCAACAGACTTCAAAACCAAGCCAATGCTGACATTTCTCACATACATGTAAAAATCTTAATTGTTTGCTAGAAAAGTACTTAGACTGGCAAACAATATATATTTTCTGACACAAAGTCCCTAGTGAATAAAATGGTGGGTGTTACATTTTTTTACATCACACAATATTTGTGCAGCAGATTATCAAATACTAATTTTCAGGAAAAAATACACTTAACTGAATGTTAGTGCACACAAACACAATATAATACTCAATTGTGTATGCCCGTGGAATGGCGAAAAACTTCAGTACCTAAAAATCTTCATGGGCAACACTTTAAAAGCTGGGGGTGCTTTCATTTTTTTTATTATTATTTTATTTAAATGTATTTTTTTAGAATAAATTTGAGAATTTATCAAGATATGATGACTGCTATTAAATGTGTTGGTCTCCTTATCACACATTTCCACAAGAATAATTAGTCACAGCTATCCTGGTCAAGAATATGATCCAAATCTACAAATAGCAAAGCAAATTCAACAAATAGGGATCCCAGACAAACTCCAAGTATGTTTCTATTACAGATGCAGTGATTACGCTATGTTCCAATATACACACTATGCTGGAACAGACTTGATTAAAGTTGCCATCCAACAAGCTATTTAACATTAGACTTGATATATTTAGGGCTCACATGAGTGGCAGCCCTAATTGCTGGATAATCAGTAAATTGTGTCATATTATTTTGGCTGTTTATTATCTGATATAGAAACCAGCAGCCTACAGTGATGTAGAGCACATGGCTTATTAGCATGTATGCTTTTTATATTGCTTTTACTATTGTCTTGAAGCAAGTGTCATTGTATAGGTGCCAAAGTGTGGTGTATTTTAGCCCTAATCTGGGCAAAATTATCCAGATCTTGGTGTGGGTAAGAGATATATATGTACCTGTTGTACACAGGTATATGAATCTGAGGCAAGCACAGAGTGTGGAGGTACACTGAGAGACAAGTGTCCATATGGTGCTCCCTTCTGTCACTGAAGATATCACACAGAAACCACAGCAGCAGGGAGTTTTGTACAGGGGTGGAGCCTGACAGGATTTACAGACACCAGTTCCCCATCAGTTCTGATCTGCTTGTGATTGACAGACTGCTATTGGCTAAAGAAAAAGGTAAAAGTGGACCTGATGGGGAACTGGTGTCCCTGCTTCCCCGTCAGACACCGCTCACTGCAACACCATTGGTTGTTAGGAGGCTGTTGGCTGCGAAGTGACAGGGAGGGAGTACCTAAGGTTAATATGCTGCTCTGCTACACTATAGACAGGCACTTTGCCTGTCTCTGTAGCCTGTATGCCAACTTAGAGTAGGTCTTAATTACCCATAGTTTCATTATCTATGAACTGGAGGTATCTTTTTTTAATTTGGTGCAATCATAGCACCACTTTATAAAATTGGCACTATTTAGAACTACCTAAGTCTGCCACACATGTCCATAAAGTTACCGAAACGGTCAATAGAGATTTTTGAATTTGGTACAGGCCTTTTTAAAGGGACACAGCACCAAAAAACTATCTTTATTTCTTTATTGAATTCCCCCCACCGATGTCCACTACGTTTAGCCATAAATGCAGGACCTAGTAGGCACTAGGTAGGTTTGAATAACTGGATTTTTAATTAAGGAGTACATTTTACAATAGTAAAAACTGCTTAGCTGTCATCATAATTTCAGTAGATGGAAATAATTAGAGAGAAAACATACATGTCAGAGTGTATTTACATGTGGGTCTATTAATGTATAAGATAGCATGTGCAAATCTTTTAGAGTGGAGCACACATTAGGTGGAAAATACAGAATGGTAGGTATGTTCATGAGTAAAAAAACTGAGAAAATGAAATATGAAGGTTTTCATTATTTAACCACTTCAGACCCGGAAGGATTTACCCTTTAGGACCAGAGAACTTTTTGCGATTTAGCACTGAGTCGCTTTAACTGACAATTGCGCGATCGTGCAACATTGTACCCAAACGAAATTGACATCCTTTTTTCCCCCAGAAATAGAGATTTCTTTTGGTGGTGTTTGTTCACCTTTGTGTCCCTTCTGATCACTGCTATAAACAAAAAAAGAACTACAATTTTGCAAAAAAAACAATATTTCTTACTTTTTGCTAAAATACATATCCAAAAAATTATTAAAAAAAACAAATGTATTCATCAGTTTTGGCCAATATATATTCTTCCTCATATTTTTGGTAAAATAGAAAATCACAATCAGCGTATATTGATTGGTTTGAGCAAAAGTTGCCGCGTTTACGAGCAATGACAACTGGGCACTTAAACCCCTTAACAACCAGACCAATTTTCAGCTTTCAGTGCTCTCACATTTTGAATGACAATTATTCAGTCATGCAACACTATACCCATATGAAATTTGCGTCCTTTTTTTCACACAAACAGAGCTTTCTTTTGGTGGTATTTAATCACCACTGGGTTTTTTATTTTTTGCGCTAGAATTAAAAAAAGACCGAAAGTTTTGTACAAAAATTAATTTTTCTTCGTTTCTGTTATAAAATTTTGCAAAGTAGTCATTTTTCTTCATAAATTTTGGCCAAAATTTATACTGCTACATATCTTTGGTAAAAAAAAAATGAGTGTATATTATTTGGTCTGTGTGAAAGTTATAGAGTCTACAAGCTATGGTGCCAATCACTGAATATTGATCACACCTGATGCACTGACGGCCTATCTCATTTCCTGAGACCCTAACAAGCCGGGAAAGTACAAATACCCCCCAAATTACCCCTTTTTTTCTAACACACAAAATGTACCTAGAAAAATATGACACCCCAAAATATATTCTGCTACTCCTTCTGTGTATGGTGATACCACATGTGTGACACTTTTACAGAGTCTGACCACATACAGAGGCTCAACATGCAGGGAGCACTATCAGGTGCTCTGGAGGCATACATTCCTAATCTAATTTGACTATCTTTTACACTATTGTGGGGCACTGTGGTGGCATGGATAGGCACTGTCGTGGCACAGATGGGCAGGGTAGTGGCACAGATGAGCAGTGTAGTGGCACGGATGGGCACTGTAGTGGCACGGATGGGCACTGTAGTGGCACGGATGGGCACTGTAGTGGAATGGATGGGCACTGTAGTGGCATGGATGTGTCACGGATGAGAACTGATGTGGTATGGATGAGCATGAATGAGGCACAAATGAGCCATGGATGGGGATGGATGAGTCACGGATGGGTGGGTGAGCCCGGATGGGTGAGCATGGCTGGTTGAGCATGGATGGATGGCTGGTTGAGCATGGATGGATGGATGGGTGAGCACGGCTGGGTGGGTGAGCATGGATGGATGGCTGGCTGGGTGAGCATGGGTGGATGGCTGGGTGAGCACGGCTGGGTGGGTGAGCATGGGTGGATGGAGAGTGAACATGGATGGATGGATGGATGGGTGAGCATGGATGGATGCATGGGTGAGCACGGCTGGGTGGGTGAGCATGGACGGATGGATGGATGAGCACGGCTGTGTGGTGAACATGGATGGATGGCTGGGTGAGCATGGCTGGGTGGGTGAGCATGAATGGGTGAGCACGGATGGGTGAGCATGGATGGATGAATGGATGGGTGACCACGGCTGGGTGGGTGAGCATGGATGGATGGCTGGGTGAGCATGGATGAGCATGCATGGCTGGATGGGTGAGCATGGATGGGTGAGGATGGGTGGAAGGGTGAGCATGGATGGATGGATAGATGGATGGATGGGTGAGGATGGCTGGGTGAGTATGGATTGGGTGAGGATGGGTGGGGGGTGAATGGCTGGGTGGGTGATGGATGGATGGTGGGGGTGCACACTGTCACTTAGCAGCGTTGTGGGCACACATCGCCCACAGAGCTGCAGCATGTCCTCCCTCCCCCCTGTCTCCTCTCGCAATGCACCGAACAGTGCAGAGAGGAGAGAGAAAAGCCGGCGGAAGCGCCGGCTTGTTTACATATGATCGCGCCGTAATGGCGGCGATCTGTGATTTTTAGCAGTACTGCGACATTGCAGCGTACATGTCGGACACTTTTAACACTTTTATGGGACCATTGACATTTATACAGTGATCAGTGCTATGAAAATGCACTGGTTACTGTATAAATGTCACGGGCAGGGAAGGAGTTAACACTATGGAGCGCTCTAGGGGTTAACTGTGTTTCCTGGTATGTGTTACTAACTGTATGGGGGCTGGGCTGAGTGGGGGAGGAGAGTGATCGTGGCTCCCATATATAGGGAGCCTATGATCACATTCCTTCCCCCCTGTCAGAACAGAGATCCATTGTTTACATACACGGACCTCCTTTCTGTCACTGCGGGGGAGCGATTGCGGGTAGCCGGGGGACATCGAGTCAGCCCTACCCACTGCCTGGCTCCCCTGTAAAACAGTGAGCACCCAAGCATGCCTCCAGCAGCGCGCGCTCACAATCCGCGATCTCGCAGCCACCGCCGGGTGATGGCGTTTTGTGATATCGAGCCAAGTTGCTGCCATCAATCCACGGTGGGTGATCGGCAACTGGTTAAAATGACAATTGCCTGTCAGTGCCCTGTTATCTGACTTCAGCATTATCTGAGTCAAGGGAAGCTGGATTATGAATGTAGCCAGTTAAGCCAGTTGTTCCAGTTTAGTAGCTCAAATATAAACCATTAGTTCAGCATTACAGCCAGGTAACTACCATTTTCAGAAGGAAAGATTTGCTGCCTCCAAACAACTTTGGTACCTTTTTTCTTTTTTTTTTAAACATATTTTATTAAGGTTCTAGTTCGATACAAGAGGTTTAAAACAGAAAGTCCAGTAAATCAGAACAAGAACAGATAAACAAATCATAGGTGCTGAGTGAGATTTACCATAAATGAGAGGGAGGGGGGGGAGGGGAGGGAGGAAGGAGAGAGGGAGGAAGGGAGAGGGGGGGAGGGAAGAGAGGTGGGAACCACTATGGATAATGGGGGGAGTTCCATAAATACCAAATGGCAACACATCATCAATTCAAACACACTTATATGCTGATGCATATAGACGCTGGACAGCGCTGGTTGAATCAGTCTGTTCATAAGATAAGAAATCTAGTCTAACCTTTGGCTAGCAAGAGCAGGGGGTTAGTAAGGGAGGGCTTAGATTTTCCACTGCGTTTTGTCACTCCAAACAATTTTCAGGGGGGGTGTAGTCTAGGATCCGATCCTGGTTGAGGTGGGATGAGGGCACGTTGCAGATTTTTGTAATGAAGGCTCCCCAAATTTTATCGAAATTGTTTGGGTTGCTCCCACTCAGGGAGAGGTCCAGTAACTCTTTATGATAGAGTCCCAGCAGCTGAGCCTTTACCATGGATACACTAGGAGGGGATTTTGACGTCCATTGTTTGAGAATGGTCCTTCTTGCCACCATGAAACAGTAGGTGAGCCAATGTCTATGTTTGTTAAGGATGGTTTTATTCCAGTTATGGGGCACTGAGGAGGAATTATCCATGAATCCAAAGATTAACGGCAGTGGGTCTTTACAGGGGGCGTACCCAGAGACTAGATTAGAGACTAGATTAGCCAGAATTTCCACTTGTGACCAGAAAGTGGAAACAGCAGGGCAGTCCCATAGCCTATGTTTGCACCAGGTGCATTGGAGAGGCGCTGAGGTTGTCTTGGCCATTGAATAGGGCATATATGCCCGGTGTAGGGTTTTGAGTTGTTGTTCTCTCCAGAATTCGTTCTTTATGAAAGCCCTTGTAGTGTTATAGCCTTGCAGTGCAAAGTTTGTGTCAGCCTGCCCTGGAAAAAGTCTTGACCAAGGTGAAGGTGGGTCTTGAGAGCGTGACTTCCAGAGACTAACAGATAACGGTTTGTGGATGTCTCCGATTTTTAGCGAGTTGTTCAGGAGCAGGTTGTCAATGAAGGAAGGTTTAAATCTCTTCAGTTTGTCGGGGCACAGGCTGGCAGCAAAGCTCATGGCTTTATATAATATTGCACCTTGTTGTTAAAAGTTCGTGTAACTTCAAATGTAGCAAAGTGCAAGCAGCGCTAGATAAACATAGAAATACCCAAACATAATTAAAAACAACAGTCCAAAATGCCTTCTTAAATGTAGACCGCTGGGGGCAGGATGTTGTCCACCACCACACCACGTGAGTAAGCAGATGGAGGGGTAAGCCCCCCTATGTGGAAAAACTCACCAAATACAAGTAGTATAACAGCAATAAATTTCAAGGTTATTCTCCAACAATCCCGCATCCGATCACATCCGATCTTATAGTGTATGGGAGACTGCAAATGTGGTAATGCTGGGATGGACCTTAAAAAAAGCGCTCACATAGTGCATAATCCGATGGTTTTTTATTGAGTACAAAAATAAAATCCAAATCCCCCCTCACAGATGTGCACTTACAGACTCTAAATTCAATGCTCACAAAATGTGTTACCAGCTGTTGTACAGCTCCGTCTCACCACTCGCGCTGATCGCGGCGGCGTTCCCGGGAATATACTACTTGTATTTGGTGAGTTTTTCCACATAGGGGGGCTTGCCCCTCCATCTGCTTACTCACGTGGTGTGGTGGTGGACAACATTGGAGTAGGATCCTGCCCCCAGCGGTCTACATTTAAGAAGGCACTTTGGACTGTTGTTTTTAATTATGTTTGGGTATTTCTATGTTTATCTAGCGCTGCTTGCACTTTGCTACATTTGAAGTTACACAAACTTTTAACAACAAGGTGTAATATTATATGGACTGGTTTTATACATAGGCGGCTGCTGGTTCACATATTACATGTGGTAATCTGTGTGAGAGTTATTTTATATATTGTTTATTTATCCTAAGCGCTGATTTGGGCATCTTTTCCCAGAAATTTATATTGGGGATTTAATTGTCCTGTTAGTGAAAGCTCATGGCTTGTTGAAAGGGGAGAAAGTGAGTTTTCGGGAGGTTAAATGATGTTTGAACTTGGGAGAAGGGAAGGGCTTTCCCCGTGGTTGGGTCAAAGAGTTGAGCGTAAGTCCACAGGCCTTGGAGAAACCAAGAGGTTATTATGGCTTGTTGGGTAGACAAGGGGCTTTTGGGGTAGCCCTGAGAGGTAGAAAGCGGGAGATGGTTGCAGGGAGGACCAGTTTGGTCCTGATTTCCCTCCATGCAATGTTAATTTCTCTAATGAGTAGCTTTTGCTTCAACGCAGGGGGTTGTTCTCGTAGTTTGCAGTAAAGGAGAGCGTCTAGGCAATAGGGGGTAACCATCTGAGATTCTAGGTCATGATTCGAATATCTGGAGGTCCCCGCCAGCCAGTCCAAACCCACTCTGAGGAGGCAGTTTCCTATGTTGGGGAGGTTGGAGCCTCCTACGTGGTTAGGGAGGAATAATTTGGCTAAAGCTATACGTGGGCGTTTTTTTCCGCCATAGGAAGGAGGAGAGGGCCTTGTTAATTGTCTGAATATCCTTATGACATAAAAGAAGGGGGATGGTTTGCAGGGGTAGAATAGTTTAGGGAAGTTAACCATCTTAAAGAGATTGCTTCTTCCCAATAGAGAGAGTGGGAGGTTAGACCAATTGTATAGCTCCCCTACAATACGTGAAACAACAAGAGGGATATTTAGGTTATAAATAGAAGAGGGGGATTTCCCAATTTTTATGCCAAGGTACATAATATGGGAGTTAGTGACATGGAATGCTGAGTCGATTGCCCATTGGGGTGTCCTAGCGTGGAAAAGGGGGAGTACCTCACTTTTGTTAAAGTTTATTTTGAGGCCCGTGCACGACCGAAAATTGGTGAAGATTTCTTGTATTAGTGGGATGTCATATTGGGGATTGGCGGAAAATATTAAAATGTCATCCGCGAATAGTGCCGCACGTACTTCGTGAGTACCAATTTTGATCACGTGTAGTTTTGGGTGGGCAAGCAGGTGCCTAGAGAGGGGTTCTATGGCCAGATTAAATAGGAGGGGGGACAGCCCTGCCGTGTGCCTTTGTGCAGAGGAATTCTGTTGGAGCTGATTCCAGCTGCGATAACATTGGCATATGGAGCTGCATACATTGCATTGATGAGATGGACAAAGGGGCCTACGAAGCCAAATTTATGTAATACCAAGCTCAGCCAGCGAAAGCTGGCGTTATCAAACGCCTTTTCGGCGTCTAACGAGATTATGGCGCAATCGCTGGGTGACTTGGATTTCGCGAGTTCCAACACCGCCAGAACTTTGCTGATATTAGAAGTCGCAGAGCGACCCATTGTGAAGCCCACCTGTGCTGGGTGAATCAGAGCCGGCATGATTGTTGCAAGTCTTCTAGCTATAATTTTGGACAGGATTTTGGTGTCAAGATATAGCAATGAAATGAGTCGGTAAGACCCAGGGTCGGTTGGATCCTTCCCTTGCTTGGGGATTGTTTTAACGAGAGCTTGGAAGCCGGAGGGAGGATATGGTCCTCCTCCGAGAATCCGCTGGTAGAGAGAGAGCAAGGACGGGGCAATGGTGCTTATGTTGTGTTTGTAGAACGTATAGCCATCTGGGCCCGGGGATTTATTGAGCGATAATGAGGCTATTAATTGCTTAATTTCCTCCACAGAGATTGGGGAGTTTAAAGAGACCAGTTGGGCCTGGGTGACTTGGGGGAGACTAAGTCGCTCGAGGAAGGCTTGTGCCGCTGACTCATCAATTGGGTCTTTCCCGTGTAGCTTGGTGTAGAAGGCTTAAAGTATACTATTTATGTCTTTGGGGGTGGTGGAGAGGGAGCCATTGGGGTGTTTGAGTGCGCTAATAGAAGTGGGGGCAAATTTGCCCCTGCATAGGCGGGAGAGCAATTTGCCGGCTTTATTCTCATATTTGTGGAATTGCAGATCTAAGTGCGCCTGATGGTGCCGTTCATGGGCAAAGGCCCAGTGGTCAAACTGTTTTTTAGCGTTTTGCCATCTTTGTCTTTTCTCAGGTGAATTTTGGTCATTAAGGAGGGCTTGGGCTTCACATAGGGATTTACTGGCCAATTTGTATTGGGCGTCAAGTTTTCTTTTGAAGGCAGCGCTGAATGCAATGATCTGGCCATGCAGAACAGCCTTGCCTGCCTCCCAAAAGAGGTTGGGGTCAGTAGTATGTTCCGTGTTTGTAGCGGAATAGTCTTCCCAGGACTTTTTGATCAGAGCAATCAATTCTCGGTTATTAGCCAGGTTGGCAGGGAATCGCCAGGATCTAAAAGAACTAGGGGCGTCAAGGCCTATTAGGGTTAGCGAAATTGGGGAATGGTCGGATATAGCAGTGTCTAGAATCTGAGCATCGGAGACATTCTAAAGAATGGAGGGCGAACAGAGGAAATAATCGATCCGTGACAAGCTGTGGTGAGGGTGGGAGTAGAAATTATATTGTTTGCCGAGTGGGTTGGTTTGTCTCCAAATATCTACGAATTGTAGGGCCTCCACAAATAGATTTAGGGGGGTGAGTTGGGAGTCGCGGGGTGGTGTACGCGACTTCTGGTGACCTGACTCTCTGTCTTCCTGGGCATTCATGACTACATTGAAGTCTCCACCTATGATAGTAGGGAGGTGTAAGTAAGCGGCTAGACCAGCTGTGAGTGTTTGAAAGAAGTTATTGGTGGGGGAGTTGGGAGCATATATATTCGCTAGGACTAGTTCTTTGGAATTCACTTTAAGTTTAATGATGAGAATTCTGCCATCCTCATCACTATTCTCGGACAGTATCTCGCATTGGAGCTTTTTATTAATGAGCAGGATCATACCCGCTTTATTTCTGAGTGAGGGCGAGCCAAAGATTTGACCTACCCACAGTTTATTTAGTCTGGGAAAGTCTGCTGGCGTAAGATGTGTCTCTGGGAGAAAGGCTAAATCAGCCTTCAGGCGTTGGAGGTGGCGCAAGACCGCCATCCGCTTGTTGGGAGATCTAAGCCCTTTAATATAACACGAGACGACCTTCAGGGTGGGTGGAAGCGAAGTGGGTTAGTGTGCCGTGTACTAGGGTGATTGGAAGTGGGCAAAAGTAGCCAAATTGAGTGACCATAGATAGGGGGTGTAAGGCAAGGGAGATTAGCGTGCCAGCTCAAGTTGGGTGTGGAGTGGAATTGGTCGATCCCATAGTGGTTTGGGTAATGGTAAGGGAAATCAACAACTAAAAAACTAATAAACAACAGTGTAAGCTTCACCTTTTTCCTCATGAGGAAATCTTCCACAGGAACAGCGTTACCGGAGATGTTCAGGTGGTACCGAATTCAGGGTAGAATATTGGGGAGGTGAGCGAGTCCGGCCGCGGCTCCCAAGATATAGGGGGGGGGGAATATGTATAAGATGCTTCAGCTACCTCCTGAAGATCTCCGGTAAGACTGTGTGGATGGATGAGGGCAAGGGAGAACAGAGTCCTCGGCATTACATTACAACCATGAACATATACCAACAAAAATGAGTACTCTAGACAACATCAGGTTCAACCTTGAGGGTAAATGAGTACGTATACTTGCATTGAGTACTTGAAAAAGTGAGGATTATTCTCTATGGAATAAAGCTCACGAGAGCAAGGCTTAATCGGGGAAGGTGATTCAAGATAGGTCCTCTCGAAGCCGTTTTGTTTGCGTACCAAGCTCTTTTCGGGGAGTCTTTTCTCAGACTGCGGAGATCCCGGAGCACAGGGGAAACTGTATTGGGGGCTGGAGGATGAGTGTCCATCGGAATATGAAGATGAGCCGGGATGTAGTTGGCTGCCTCCTCCGGGTGGTTGAACATCTTGGCGTTGCCAGAGGAATCGGTGAACCTTAGAGAGGCCGGGTAGGAGAGTGTGAACTTAATTCCTTTTTGATACAGTGCTGCACAGATTTCCGGTTGGAAGGCCTTGCGTCGACGGGATGTTTCTTGCGAATAATCTGCAAAAATTAGGAGCTTGTGTCCTTCGAATTGTAGAGGTTTTGCGTTCCTAAAAGACCTGATTATGGCCAGTCTGTCCCTGTAGTTGAGATAACGCGCAATGACTTGGCGGGGGGATAGACGATCATTTGAGGGGGCGCCCATGTGGTGCGCCCTTTCCACTGTGCAGGCTTTACCAATACCCAATACTTGAGGTATGCGGGTCTCGCAGAGATCATGTAAGGAGCCGGCATTGTACGATTCTGGGAGGCCCACGATCCTAAGGTTATTCCTGTGTGACCGATTTTCCAGATCGTCGATCTTGTCGAGAAGAAATTGCTGCGTGTCATGGAACTGTTGTTCACTGGCTTGGGTGGTCTGTAGTTCGTCTTCCACCTTTAACACACGGATCTCCTGCTCTCCTATGCGCTGGGTGTGATTGTTTAATTCCTTCTAAATTTGTGCTATGCCAGCAGCTATAGCCCTCTCAACTGTCGCCGTTATGGTAGGAGTAAGGAAGGCTGCCACGCCCTGGGTTAGTCTAGTATACTGATCCTCTGTGGTCTCTGTTGTCCCTGCATCCAGGAAGATCAGAGGGGGAGGTGCCACGGCGGCTTGTATCTGTGACCCACTTGCAACGATCGTTTCCATGATCGAGGTATCCGAACGAGGATTCGGTGCAGCTGCGAACCCGCCGTGAAAAACAAACTTGTCCATTGCCAGGCGGCTCCCAGGCGTGCTCTGATGGACGAAGCAATAGAGTAGAGTCGGGTTAGTCGCCCGAAACGGTGCTGAATAAGCTTTATAAGCTGGAGAAGACCGAAACCGACGTTCTTCACTCCTTCCTCATCAGGCGCCGGAACTGGAAGTCTGGCACCTTTTTTCTATTAGCCAGTGGATATTTAAACCAATACTTGGGCTTAACAAATATCCTGTAAATATAAGTGCCATTTGTATTCATACTTGAATCTTGATGTCATTTGTGTATTTCTTTTAGATCTGTGCAGCAATCCAGCATTAAAACAATTCCAGCTTTTCACCGACTCCCGGTTCCGGCGCCTGATGTGAGGAGAGTGGTGTGCAGCAGCTCTGACACCTCGGCTCCACACACCCACTGAAGGTGAGCGATCACCCCATCTGGCAGTACCCCGCCTCGAGCATGGAGAGGTACTTGGTGCACAGCACCCCGCCAGCAACCCCGCCACAGAACGGTCAAGGCACAGGGAATGGGCCGGACCTTTCCAACATGGTCGACAGCGTCCCTCTTATAGACTCCCCAAGCCCTAACCAGCATAAATAATCTCCCTGTGGGCACCAATAATCCCCCTGCGGGGATCGAAGAACAATACGCCAGCCTGGCTCAAGCGGTAGCCATCCTCCTATTGCCCACAATCACAGCGGCCATAGACAAAGCAATAGCAGCAGGTATGGCGCAGATCAGCAGGGAGCTTGGGGAACACGGCATGCACCTGACGGACCTGGAATGCAGGGTGTCAGAAATAGAAGATGAGGTGCAAGCCTCATTCACCAGTGAGAGAGAAATCAAACAAACGCAACAATACATCTTTGACAAACTCGAAGATTTGGAAAATCGTTCAAGACAGAACAACCTCAGGGTTATAGGCCTCCCTGAATCATCCAACACAGAATCCCTAATGGACATATGTTCTGAACGCATCCTCCAAGCACTAGGCCTTCACTCTGTTGTAGAAATTTAGGATGTGTTTATTATGTATTGTCACAGTGTCTCCCAGTGTCGGTTTACCGGTATTCTCTGTGTACAGCGAATATGGCTTTAACCGATATTGAGGAAAGGCCATTTACAATGGAAACCTTCCATTATTTGGTAACCACACGCTACCCGCCCGATCATCCCGGCAAGCAGGCGACCTGAGTGATTAACGCTGGAGCAAACGCCGGTCCGGATCTTTGAGGTGCAATGCACGTTCTGTGGCGCGGGTGTATTACCGTCAATCAGGGGGCCCCTGTATTATGTACAGATTGATCTGCTTGGCGGCGGTTTACTTGCGTTATGGAATCAGTATTGCCTTTTATGTAAGGATAATGATCTGTAAGCTTTCTGTCACATCTGATCAATGTGACAGAAATCTACAGCTATATTCCTTTGTGCATAATTTACCCTTTAATGGAACAGTAGTATAATCGCTATGGAGTATAGTTCATAGAGCTGTATTTGTTAACGATTCGTAATGGCAGTTCAAGGTTTGCATGCATGGCATTTTGCTTGGAGGGCCTCTGTGGGATAGTGCTTTAGGTTTCAGTGAAAGCCATGTCTCCACATGGCTTTCATTGTCATCTGGAGACAGCTGTTGCTCATACAGGCTAGCCAATCCCCTTGCATGCATGTCTCTTCTATTGTATCGTTTGAATATAAACAAGTGTGTCATTGGTTGGTGATTTTGTATTGAGCTCATGTCATGTGACTGTGCCTTGGACGCTGATTGACTGATTGTGAAGCCATCAAGTCCTATTGTTATCCCTGTTTGATTCGTATAAATAAAGCCTGAAAGTTCAGCCACGGAGGACAACCCCGTGAGCTGCCATGTGAGAAAAGCTATCTGTGTCTGTCTTACTTGCTTTAACACAAGTGCACTCAAATGCATTATGCAAAAGAGCTGAAAAGTGTGCTTATTAGCGCAGGCAAAATATAATGCATACAAGGTATTATAATTGCCCTTACAACTCTCCTTGCACAGTGGAGAGAGCTCACAGGCTGGGAGCACCCTCTAATGACCTCCGCACACCAAGACCAGTGATTGTGCGATACCTTAATTATTCAGACAGAATCAACATCATTCTGCAACTCTAAGGCTCTACAGCTAGACAGGAACAAGTTACTCCTATTTGCTTATTACTCACAAGAGGTCTCCAGGAAACGCAAAGCTTTTCAACCAATATGCTCAGCACTATATCAAAAGGGCATTAGATTCTCATTGGCCTATCCAGCAACTCTACGCTTCTCTCTCTCCAATGGAGAACAGAAAACTTTCCAGTCGCTGGAGGAAGCGAGACACATTCTGGAATCTTTTTGCACCTCCCCATGGACACTTCCTCTCCTCGGAAAGGCCCAGGCTCAGGCACTTCACGTAACCAGCGCAGTCCAAGGAAAGACCCGCCTAGAAAACTACGTCTAACAGACGCTTCTCTCTCCAACAGATGGTCTTAGCAGTAGACACCCTCTCTTCCCTGTGAAACTTCTATTACCAGACTTGGGTGATGTATTATGTGGTTATGCCACTTATTCTGATATTTTGGGTTTTCCACTGCCCTGCTGATTCAGGGGGCACCAGTAGCTTAAGGCTATATGCCGACATCCCCAGGTGTTACCCCCTTTGATGCATGTTTCCTTAATACTGTTTGTTACTGTATATTCTCTGTTTCTTGTATTTAGGACACAGTAGCCACTTTCTGCCTCACACAGCCTTCTCGAGACAATTACCAAAGCCTGGCAAAATCTCCATTTTGGGGATGTTACAGACTGATGGCCTAATCTGAGGCCAGTCGCCGGATGGGGTCCATCGCATCTCTCGCGGGCGGAAGAATTTCCTTTATCTCGGTAACGCTGTATCAGTCAGGAGAAATAAAGTGCAGTCCTCTGTGGGTTTGGTGTTGCTACTTTTCTTTACTGTTAATGCTTTTGTGTGGTGGTTCAGTTCCAGCCAGCCCATTTACCCCCACCCCCACCAATATTGCTACCCCCAACTGTCCTACCCTAGTTCTAATACAATATACCTCTTACTCTCGTGCTACATACTCTCACAACACACCCATTCACCCTCCGTACCGCATTAGCAACGCACTATCCCACCTCAGACAGTCACCTTCCTGAAAATAATATCATGGAATGTGAAGGGATTCACGTCCCCATGAAAGAGAATGTCCATTCTCAGACATCTAAAAAGATTGAAAGAAGATCTAGCGGTTCTGCAAGAGACACACCTCCACACCACAGACTTCCTTCATCTGCGCAAACTTTGGGTGGGCCAAGTAGTTGGTTCCCCCTCAACCGGGAAAAAGGCAGGAGTTATACTCCTAATAAATAAAAGCATCCCTTGTGAGATACTCTCCACACATCCAGATACTGAAGGCCGGTTCTTTAAGGCAGTACTCAAAACCCATGACAGAAAATGGGCACTGACAGCAGTTTATGCTCCCAACTTGCCCACTCAATAATTCTTCCACTCTTTATCTGAACACATAGCTCCCCACACCCATCTACCCCACGTTTGCGCGGGAGATTTCAATTCAGTCATGTCCCTCAGGGAAGATAGGCTTAAAGATCAGATGAAGAGCCACTCGACAACACCTCCATCCTCCACACTGCTCTCCCAATGGGCAGACAGCCTTCAACTCATTGACATTTGGAGAGTAAACTGCCCCGAGGAAAGGGGCTTCTCTTTCTTTTCCACTCCCCACAGCTTCTTATCCAGAATTGATTATTTCTTCCTAAACCACAGTATGCTAACCTCCGCAAGAGACCCCACTATACATGATATTGCAATATCCGACCATGCCCCAATATCCCTCCTCCTGTCAGGCTTCTCTCACACCAACAACCCCAGAATCTGGAGATTTCCCTTCTATTTGCCTGAAGACCCCTCCCTTAAACAACTACTACACGACACATGGACTGACTACGTGGACACCAACGCAGCCCACATAGACAACCCTAACCTATTCTGGGAAATGGGTAAGGCTATCCCGAAGGGTAGGATCATAGCCTTTAAAAAAAAGTAACCTCGGAACTTCTTGTCACAAGCAACTCTCTCCAGGCTGCACATACAAGCCTTTCGGCCAACAACTTTTCAACATACCAGGGAGGCTTGGCGTGCAGCTAAAGAGAAATTTGATGTCTGGGCAGAAACGCAGGAAAGAATGCATCAATCACACTAAGAACTAAAATTTCACAAACATGGTAATAAACCGGGTAAACTCCTGGCCCGACTATGCAGAGGCCCTCACACCACGACCCACATAGCCACAATAAAAGACAAGGAGGGCAACACAACCTCCTCACCCAAAAAAATTAATTCCATTCTTTAGGAATTTTATGCATCCCTCTGCAGCCACGATCCCATAGAAAGGATAGGACTGTCTGATCCTTCTGTACCTCTGCTGCCTGCCCGTTGCCGACCCTGCTCATCCCTGACTCCGCTACTGTGCCTGCGACCATCCGGTCCCAACAAGTATCCTGCTCTAAACATCAGCACCCTTCCAGCACATATCCTGTCCGCTGCTGACAGATACTCCTGGACTTCTACAGGCACTCTTACCCCACCGTGCTCCTGTGGCCGCTGTTCCCAACTCCAGCGGTCCCACGAACCGGAGTCATAGGAGAGGCCACCCGCGACCGTCAGGCTCACTACCAGGTACTTAACATCATCTCCACCATGAGGAGCTCTGGTGAATACTGGTTTGTGCTTAGGCCCAGCACCTCGGGTGAGCCTGTGCCATCCACCAGAGTGACCTGCTTGTGTATGTATCCAGCTGGTCGACAGGAGCCTCTCTACTGCTATAGCTACTGGTCTCCAAGCCTTACCCCTGACTATGACAATATTTAAAGTTTTTGTGTCTGAGCTCAGTCAAAAATAGTATAGAGAATAATGGTGTCAATGTCAAATGCTTTTAAACACTGAGAAGCAAACCAATAAATACATGCTGTAATATTGGTACGGGTCCATTCCAGAGGCTTATAAGTACAAGCACCTATTGTTGCCATTATAAACCCATTTTATTTAAGCAACATAAACTTTAGTGGGGTTTTCACCTTCCTTTCTACTAAACAATATTTATTTTCAAGCACAGATGAACATCTCTGTTATTTATACAACTGATCATATCATGTTAAACACTAACTGACCCTTGGGAATTATTGTTTGTCCAAATTTCTCAAGGAAAGGTTGACTATATCAGGATGTGGAGTCAAGACACATGGAACAAAGCCAGATCTGTAAGATATAGTCCACTAAATATTATCTACATGAGTTTTCTGGGAAAATGTAATTATGTGCAGCAAATGGTTTTCATGTGACTCTAGAAATGTTTTAAAATGTACAATTTAAGATTGATGACTTCCATGAAATGACATGCTTTATCGAACGAATGTGTCTGTTTCTTAATATATAGTAATTAGGGATGAGCAAATTTGTTTTGTCCAAGTTGTGTACTTTGTAGTGAACCCCAATGAAGTCTAAGGGGGGTGCCTCTTCCTATTTAATTTTAGCCATTTGTAGGACTAATAAGCCAGCTATTGCCAACAGAGGCTATGAGAAGCCTGGCACCAGTCAGAAAGTAACAAAAATATTTAAAGGATTGCTTTTGGTCTATGCTGATTAAATACAGATAAGTTCTCACTATGGAGTATGCACTAATATAAGGTGCCTCTATATAAAACATCATGAAAAGCAGAGCAACAGTCATCTCAGAGCTTATATTTATCTGTGTGGATATGCAGGATTTAATGTTGCTACTTTTTCTGAAGAGTAACTAACGGTCATTAGTAGAGTTGAGCGAACCTCTGGAAGTTCGGGTTCTGCTGGTCCGTCCGAACTTCGGGACAAAGTCCGGGTCCGGGTCCGGACGGAACCCGAACGATCGCACGGACAACGAACCCCATTGAAATCAATGGGGACCCGAACTTTTATGCACAAAAATGGCTGTAACAAAGTCCTGGAAAGCCCTAGAGGGCTGCAAAAGGAAGTAAAATGGGGGTAAGGGTAGGGCAAGTGCCCTACAAAAAAATGGGGACAGGGAAATAACTGTAAATATTTTTAAAAAAATAAAAACATAAAAAAAGCAAAAATGGAGGTGAATGTGGATCATCTTCAAACTGTGTCTGAAAAGTATTAATTAACGGTAGAAGCCATATAACTGTTCTAAAATCATCTTCAAACTAGGGCAAGTGCCCTACAAATAAATTGGGATA
>BLSH010560242.1:307488-320836 GCA_018402905.1 Glandirana rugosa | reverse complement strand
GTGCACTTATACCTTAATTTTTAAAACATTAAATCTAAATAAAAAGATGAAACCATTAATCGATTTCCAACACCTTCCAATCCATGTTACCCCCTCTAGTCGAAATTTTGGAATTGAGAGTGATGGTTTAGATCAGGACTGTATGGATAAGGAGGGGGATTGGAATAGGTACTTGGAATAGGAACTTGCATTACTAGATCGGGGGGTAGGGGTTGATATAAAATTGGTAATTGGATTTCGATTACGTTACGAACTGATTACTGATCACAACTCGCTTGGGCCTGACATTGCAAGCCCAGGCATGGCTTGAAAACCCACAGGCACCGTGCCTGGGCCTGGGCCTGTAAAGGAACCCGAACGATTTTTGAAATGTCCGGGTCCGGGTCCGTGCCACGGACACCCAAAAGTTCGGTACGGACCCGAACGTTACAGTCCGGGTTCGCTCAACACTAGTCATTAGTCAAGCATTGCATTAGCTTTAGGTTAATGGTTAAAATATAGTTGGGGATGGGGGGCTAGATCATTACGTTCAAGGATAAGGTTCATGGATAAGGTTAGGGGGAGGAATAGGTATGTCAGGACTAGATTTGGTAGTGAGAGTTAAGGTTTTAAAGCTGATCTCCCCCATTGTACCTAACCTTCCACAACCTTTAGCTAATTACCAAAGTAGAAAAATAAATCTAAATTACAAAATTTTTAATTCCATATTCACGTGGCCAGATGCAGAGATGTCTTGCTTCTGGACTGCAATGCAGGTGAATATTTCTTCAAATACCCACAAAACTCCCTGATGATGTGGATGCTTCCTATATGGCTGATTTACAGGGTCCAGAAGCTTTCAAGTGGTGGCTTAATAACATCAAAAAGCATGGGGCAGAACAAAAAACAAAAATTAGTTTGAACTTCAGTCATGGGTCTCCACTATTAAAACAAAGGTTACATTGACTTTTATAAAGTGTGAGTTAATATGAGTGAATGGGGGAAGGTTGGTTTTGCCTGGAGATGGCTTTAAGAAGTTAATTTTATGGCTTTGTGTTGAGTGCAAGGTTTGTGTTAATTGTTCAGGGTTAAATCTAGAGATTACGTTTCAGTGTTAAGGGTAAGCTTAAGTGTTTAATGCCCGCCCTCTTAAAAGTCAGAGAAGCATCTTTCATAGAAAGATAACAATCAGTAATTGGTTATACATAACTTTTTAATATATTAAATTGAAAATTGCAATGTTAGTATTAGTTTGAAAATAACAAGTGCATGTGATATGTGTTAAAATGGTATTAAACTTAAAGCCAAAAATGTAATATAGTGCAGATTACCATTCATTAGATGCGGAGGTTTCCCCCCTGTTTTCACCTTCTAATATCGCCAGCAACACACCTCCAGTATTATACAGACACTACTCTGGATGAATGAGCACAGGGGCAGATTTCGACAGCAGCATTGCCAGTCTGAGAGGAAGGCAGTGTTGAAGTACTAGCAGATTTATATACCGTAACAAATTGAAACCGAACTAACAATTTATAATCTGTTACAGCAAACATATTTTTCTTTTGGGGATAAAGGTTTAGCACAACAATATAAAAGCTGATAAAAGTTTATCATTTTAAGCATGCCTGTCAGTGGTAAATGGTTTGCCTCATCCCTGTAACTGCAACAGAGCTTTTCTGTTGAAAAAGCAACAGACTTACTGGCTGGATCACCAGAAGAAAATAGAAGAAAGAAAGACTAAAAAATGAAACTAATACAGCCATCACATCTAAGAATTCATGTTTGCCTTTGGGTTTAATACTGCTTTAAATTATTCCTAACACTAGAAATATACACTACAAGCAGTCTGAAAAAAAAAAAAACAACATAAAAGGCAGCTTCGTAGTGATTCCACTCTTCATTCTTTTCTACAGCTTCAGTCACTATTTAAGGGTATGATGGATGCCACATCCCCTGAGCGCTTAGTTCCACTAACAGGCAACTACATTACCGTAGTGCAACTTTTTTTGAACCATGGTGGCTTCAGGTTTCTTCAGGGGTGCCTTGGCAAAATACCTAAAAAATGCCCAACAATTCTACTCTATTCTATTCCTTTCAGTTACACAAAGCCACAGGTTTTCATTGTGCACCATTACAACCTTGACGTCATTGGTTAATGGGGAGGACATCAGACGCCTGAACAGTATCTTTGTTTGCCCCTCCCCTGCCCCTTTTTGTCAGCACTGGGGTTACATTAACTGAGTGAGGGAGAGAAACTGAGGGTGAAGAGAAACATTGGAATACTAGTCAGTACCAGTTAGCAAAGGTGTATTTCCTTTGGAAGAATAAATCACCTCAAACTTTGGGTGTCCTACATGTATGGATGTTGCTGCATTATGTAAAACTATTAGTTTAGGTTTTTACATTTTAGAATAGGGTGCTTCCAGATTGTTCATAATTGTAAAGGGTACCTTGACTGAAAAAAGATTGACAAACACTGCAGTAGGGACATAGGTACTGGTGGATGGAATCAAAGCACATGGCAGGTGGCACAGGCATTCGGCATACCAGGAGTGTCATTCTGATAATTAATTATTTGGTTGCCAATTCTGTGCAAATCGTGCAGATCCACATGTCTACAGTCAGGCATGTAAAAAATTCACAAAATCTCCTAAGTTTAAATGTTACTCCCCTGGGGAACATTCAAGCATTTAGGTTGGATATTTTTGACATTAACAATTGTTCCCAAGACAAGACCAACAACAAAGAAGTTAGCAAACCATAATACCTGCATAATCATATATAGTGATATAAGTGTGATTGTTGAAAACACATACATTTATGCCCCCTTATTCATCTCTGTACCTTAATTAAGGGTACCTTAATCTTCAGTTAGGCATCTACAGAATTATAGACCATATTGATAAAACCATAATGTTTTGTGATAAACTCAAAAGTAAGAAAGAAAAATATTGCCTAAAGCAAACTGGTCAATAAACATTTGCTCAAAGTGCTTTTTACATTTTTTTATGAAACCTAGTCCCACACAAAGTCTACCGAAACATTTCCAAAGAATTTGTTGAGTTTGCTTCACTGCTGCTATTATTTTTTAAGTCATAGTCTGGAAGTTATTGTTTTGGGTCATTTCAATAAGGCTAAGTTCATACCTATGTAGGTTGCAGCTGATGCTACATTTAGGGTTAAGGGCTAGGCTTAGGGTTAAATGCTTGAGTCCTGCAGGAACACATGGGAACTTCGTTCCTGTACTTTTTCCACAGCAGGAACGATGTTCCCCTTAGGAGCCCCATCCTGCAGGAATGCATACCTCAGCATACTCCCCTTGAGCAGGAGAGGAGAGAGAGCTTGGTCCACTCCACCTCCTCCTGCCCCTATACCCTGATGCCCCACCCACACTACTATCCTTGATGTGCTGAGGGCGTGTGTCAACTCCTGTCAGCGGATTGCAGTCTCCCATAGGCGGCTGATGAAAGGCCTCTGGTTGGCTCGGGCAGCTACCAATCATCATCTGCACTCCCAGAAATTCCTTCTGAGTCCTGCCCTCCTATTGCTCTACAATTTCCTCTGGTGCTGCCTTCACTAAATGCTGAGCTGCAGTCATTGGTTGCTGAATTGTCATGTATGCCCTGCCACCTGGAATGTGCTTCTGCTCCTATCTCCTGAGCTACAAGGACCTATTGGACAGGCACACTGCTCTACTGATCTATGGGGACTCTGATAGGGGCTCTACTGATCTATGGGGACTCTGATAGGGGCTCTACTGATCTATGGGGACTCTGAAAGGGACTCTACTGATCTAAGGAGACTCTGATAGGGGCTCTACTGATCTATGGGGACTCTGGGTTTGAGAATGCATGGGAATGGCATTCCTGTACTTTTTCCACAGCGGGAATGTTGTTCATGTTAGCAGCAGGGCTGGATAGGCCTACCGGGATACCGGGAAATTTGAGGTTGCATTGATGGGCACAGTGAGGCTGCATTGATGGGCACAGTGAATCTGCATTGATGATCAGCAGAGTGAGTCTGCGTTGATGGGCACAGTGAGGCTGAATTGATGGGGAAAGTGAGTCTGCATTGATGATGGGCATGGTGAGGCTGCATTGATGATGGGCACAGTGAGGCTGCAATTGATGGGCACAGTGAGGCTGCAATTAATGGGCACAGTGAGGCTGTGTTTATGGGCACAGTGAGGCTGCATCGATGATGGGCACAGTGAGCCTGCTTTGATGGGCACAGAGAGGCTGCATTGATGATGGGAACAGTGAGTCTGCAATGATGGGCACAGTGAGGCTGCATTGATGATGGGCACAGTGAGGCTGCATTGATGATGGGCAAAATGAGGCTGCAATTCATGGACACAGTGAGGCTAAGTTGATAGGCACAGCGAGGCTAAGTTGATGATGGGCACAATGAGGCTGCGTTTATGGGCACAGTGAGGCTGCATTGATGATGGGCACAGTGAGGCTGGATTGATGATGGGGACAGTGAGGCTGTAATTGATGGGCACAGTGAGGCTGCATTGATGAGCACAGTGAGGCTGCATTGATGATGGGCACAATGAGGCTGCAATGATGGGTACAGTGAGTCTGCAATGATGGGCACAGTAAGGCTGTGTTGATGGGCACAGTGAGGCTGCATTGATGGGCACAGTGAGGCTGCATTGATGATGGGCACAGTTAGTCTGCATTGATGGGCACAGTGAGGCTGCATTGATGAGGGGCAACGTGAGACAACATTGATGGGCACAGTGAGGCTGCAATGATGGGCACAGTGAGTCTGCAACGATGGGCACAGTGAGGCTGCGTTGATGGGCACAGTGAGGCTGCAATGATGGGCACAGTTTTTGTTATTATAGCATTCAGGTTAAATTATTTTGTTGTTACATCTGTTCTATATTTATTTGTTTAATGCATGTAAATTTTGGAGGTATCCTCTAAGCTGGTACTTTACAATAAAGTTGCACTTTATTTGTTAAAAAAGGAGTATGTATATTTTATATATATATATGTATACACACACTTTTTTATTTTTGAGGTGGGGGAAATCTTGTATGAGTTTCCACACTTTTTTTCCCAGGACTTGACCCCTGGTTAAATGTTAGGGTTTATGGTAAAGGACTAGGGTTAGGGTTAAATGTTAGGATTAGGGTAAGATTTAGGGTTAGGGCTAAGGTAAGTGTTAAGGTTAGGGTTGGTGGTAATCATTAGGGTGAAGGTTTGAGTTATAGTTAGCAGTAATTGTTAGGGTTAGCATTCTAATTATAACAATTATTACTAACCCTAGCCCTAAAAGTTATCGCTAAGCCTAACCCTAACCCTAGCCCTCAACACTAACAATTAACCCTAACCCTTGACCTTAATATTTAACCCTAACCCTAGCCCTTAACCCAAGCCCTTAACCTTAACCCTAACATCCAAGTTTGGACACATAAAGGTTTCTGCACTGCCTTGATGCTGCTTGAGTGCCAGAGAGTGTGAAGTCGCATCAGAGTCACACTACATGAACAGACCCATCATACTTTCCTATTGGCCAAAAAAAAAAAAAAGGGATAAGGTCTATTACGTGCAAAACACTATCTGTTGGGGGAAAAAGTCCCTGACCGTTTCCAAAAAATGCACTGGCTCAAAATGCACAGGTGTGAACTAAATCCATAGGAAATGTTAAATGGACTGTAGTGCGTATCTGCAAAACACAAAAAAGCATAGGTTTGAACCAAGGGTAAAACATAACACATGCAGTATTTTAATTTCATTATTTCATCCAAATAGCATTTGCACCCAATCAGATGCAGGCACTGTTCAGGTATTCTGACAGCCGGCTGCACTGCATGTCAGAATACGATAGCCGCAGCGGGAGCTTTGTCCATCCACGCTGCTTAGGCCTTGTTCGCAATGTGCAGAGACGTGAGTTTTTCTGCACCTATTTTTGCAAGGGCAGAACAAAAACAATTATTCTCTATGTGCCCTGTTCACATCACAACACTAGTGTTATGTGTGGATTTTTTTCTTTACAAGAATCTGCAGCGTGTATGCAACTTTCTGCATGGAAAAAAAAATGACGTGACATCAAAATTGGGTGTGAACAAGGCTCATAGAGAACAATTGTTTTTGTGCCTTTGCAGAGAATTCATATTTACATATTGTATCTCTGGACAGAAAAACATCTGTATATGATACCAGTGTTATGGCGTGAACAGAACACATAGAAAACAATGTTTTTTTGTGTTCTTGCAAAGACATATGTATGTATGTAATAAATACACGTTTCTACACAAGGTGTGAACAAGACTATTCAAGTCAAATCTGAGTGTTTTTATGCACATATGGTGGTCTTAGTGTGGCTGGAGGAATCTGTTAGAAAAGAGATTTACAGGCGTATGGTCAGCTTAAAGCAGAGTTCCACCCAAAAGTGGAACTTCCACTTATTTGCTTCCTCCCTCCGGTGCACCTTTCAGGGGGGATGGGGACATGGGGACCTGTTTTTGACAGGTTCCCCTTCCCCACTTCTGGAGACTGTGCTGCAGCGCTGTCCCTCGAAAGTTCGGCCCCACTCCTCCTTCCTCAGCCTCCAGGCCAATTAGAGAGCACAGCGCGCTCCGCGCATGCGCAGTAGGGAGCCGTCTGTGAAGCCAAGAGGCGGTGGCAGCACCCGACAGCTGATCTGAACTGTCCATATATTAAAAGTCAGCAGCTACAGTATTTGTAGCTGCTGACTTTTATTTTTTTTTTTCCCCAGGCTGGAACACCTTTTTAAGATTCATATGGGAATACCCGTGCCTTTTGTATTTAGATAATATTTTATCCTGAGGTTCAGGTTTAACATGTATAAACGTATCTATGTATGAAAAAGATTAAAATAGGATTGACCCCAAACCGTTATTTCCATTTAAAACCTTTATCATAATGCCATTTAATGTGTCCAATGAAGGAGGACAACTATAATGTACATTATTGTGCATTCTGATTCTGACTTCTGGAAATGCTGATTTGTGACCATTTCTTGTGAAGTATAGAATCTCCATTTGGCATGTTTATAGTTTGTCTGTATGGAAATATTTATTTTTCTTTTAGACCTTTTTTTATTATTTTTGGAGTTCTAGCAAAAAATACAAGCAATTTGAGTACATACTGGAAGGTATGTATTTGAATTAAAATTTATCCTAATTCCATAAAATTGACTACAAAGACCATATGTTTTTGTTATGCAACTTTGTGACTTATAGTATTGATATACAGTACATGTGTCACTTTAATATATCTTCAGATGAGTCAAGAGAAGTATTGGAAAAATTCCTTCCGAAAGTGCATAGTATTGCATAGGGAATTTTTGGTCCCCCGTGTGATCAATAAATAACGTTTAGTGAAAAAAAGTGAAAACAATTAAAATTAACACCCAAGCACTCAAGGTCCCTGCTTTCAAAAAACATATAATATTATGTTTTATTTTTTTTTAACTTCAGGCCTAAAATGTTTTTTTTTAAGCATGTGTGCAAAAAACAAATCTGGCAGAGAGAGGGTTAAACAAAAATGTCCCGCTGTAGTTGGGCGTGGCCTGACCTCACTGGAAGATGGCAGCTTAGAGCCGGAGCTCCCGCCGCTGCAGAGACATTTTACGAGCCTCAGGAGGTATTTTTCTGCCCGAATAGGACCAGGAACATGGGGACAGCATCCCGAACATCCTCTGCCTCCCGGTCCCGCTCACCACACGGACAAAACATCAGTCTCAGCCAGACACTTCCGGAACTGTTCCGCACACAGAGAGGCAATATGGCGCCGCCACGCCAAGAACACACACAGGCCATAACCCAGGCCCCAGCTGGGATCTCACTCATACCCACCCTGACAGGAACAGGCGATAGCAACATCCCTCCTCAGCAGCACCTCAGCATGCAGGATCAAAGGATGATCACCACACCACAGACAATAAAGACATCATGTCTGCAGCTATTTCAGATCTGCGACTTGACATCCACGCTCTGGCAGGCAGGGTCTATGAGGTAGAGAAAACAGCTGCGCAGCACGATACGGTACTCTGCTGGGTCACTCCTCCAGCTAAGAGACCTCCAGCGTCACATGGAGGATCTCGATAACAGAGGCAGATGCCATAATTTGCACATCCGCGGTATGTCAGAGTTGGTGGAGGCAGATCAGCTTACTCCTACAGTGGTCGGCCTGTTCAATGATCTTTTAGACGGGCCTGCTCAAACAACCATACAAATGGAAAGGATCTACCGAGCCCTGAGGCCCAAGGGTTGTGAAACTGACCCCCCCAGAGATATCATCTGCTGCATAGTGGATTACCGATTGAAAGAAGAAGTTTTGAGGAAGGCCAGGAACAGAACCCACCTCACATTCAGGGGCTCTGAGATCCACATCTACCAGGATCTTTCCAGCATTACATTGCAACACCGCAGGGATCTAAAACCCCTGCCTGAAGCGTTACACTCCAGAAACATCCCATACCACTTGAAGTTTCCGTTCTGCCTGTCCGACACCACACAAGGCCACACAGCCCTTATGCGGGTACCAGAGGAACTACAAGTCTTCTGTGGTGCCCTGAATATACAGATAGTGGATGTGCCCAACTGGTATGCTGACTTTTGCTGCACACCGACAAGATGAGCCACCAGCCGTGAGGAACCCATGGAGGCCAAGACTCTAGGTACCGATGACAACGTTCCCCGTCAGGCACCAGATTGCAAGCCACAGCCCATGGCACTCATACTGGATCAAGCCTCACTAAGGCACTGCGACCACGGAGAGAAAGACGGGGCAACTAAAGCCATAGCCGTCCTCTCTTTATGAATAGAAAGGTAAAAACCCACCAGAATTCATCCATCCACTGTTCCTGTTCGGCATGTACCATTACCTACAACCGACCCACTAACGCGATAGACCACCGGTAAGCACCCGCAACTAATGTAACTGTGTGATTTTCATTCCTCTGTCTCCCATTGCAACACTGCAGAGCAACTCACTGACTCCCAACTTATCTAACTTGAACTGCTGCTATGGCATCAGGCAATACCCTGGACCAAAGACACGTGAGACGAACTATGTCGAACGCAAGGTTCGTAATGCCGCTTATAGAGTCCGACTTTGTCTCATGGATAGCTGTCCTGCAAGCCAGGGACCACAGAGACATGTGACACAGAGCTGCAGCTTACGCATACAAATTGCAAATGTGTGTAACCAATCCCCTGCCTTTTAAACGCTACTGTTAGACAGGTGAATTTGATTGGGGGCAGATTGGTCGGTAAGTTGAGCTTGGATTTCTCTGTTTTTTGTCTATCCCCTGATCTGCCTTTAGGAGCACCGCTAAAGGGGGAATCCTTCCCTCACTCCATAGCATGATGTACTATAGTCTATAATACGTAAACCCTCACATGCATGGGACTTTAAAGGTAACATGTAGAATGGCCTACTCAGGCTGGGACACGGGCCACGAATATGGGGCATGGTATGTGTTGGGCTATGCTTGAGAAGGGGGACACAGTATTTGGTTTCTACATCCTATCCATGTAGACCTTCATTGTACCATCTTTTATAGTGCTAGAGGGCGACACAGACCCACCAATGTGTCTCATGGTACTCGCCCTATATATGCTAGGGATGGTAGCCTTATGGCTCACCAAAAATAATCTCAGCCCCGACTTCGGGACAGAAAATCCACCTCTGCCCCTCTTACCTGGGGTTACTTCCCCCTCCATAGAGACGTGTGGTCCTATGCAGACACTTTCACATGATTTGACAACAAAAATAAGTTTGGAAAGCGAGGGTTGGAGCTAGAACCCCCTTCCCAAAAATTACCACACAAAGGCTGATTGCTATTCCCGACTGCCAGTATTATAGCCTCAGGGGTGTTCACATCCCATCACCTCATAGGTCATGCAATGCATCATATAGCATTGCTCATATAGAAACAGGATGAAAGTATATTGTGGAACCTAGCGGTCATAGCTCTAGAAGTAGCACTTGGAGTGGCCTCACATTTGCCCACTTAACAGCCTCGGAAGATTGCCCCCATCTATTAGAGGTTTGTTAAAAGTTTAGTATATCACTCTGGGCCTTCTCCAACATAGCTGCATATATAGCCTGATAAGTTTCGTCTATGGGGTTAAACATGCTGACTCCATTTTGCGATGAGAGCTAAAGTCACATGCACGGCGTGCGGCCCACCCCCTTTCCCCAATTGGGTGGGGACGGTGGGCAGACCTGCACGTACTCTGGCCTAGGAGATCAGGCAGAATAGGAAAGTCTCTATGCAGCTTGTAAGAAACAAGAACGTCAGTGAGGTTGATTGTACTGTATATTATTGACTAATTGAAAGTTGAATGGGTGTAATGATTATTAATGGTTTAAAATACACACACGAAGGCTGTTATAAGGATTGATGTCTTAAGTTTTAAGTTTGGTTTTACTATTACATGGTATAGTTTACAGTTTATTGAGTGAACAATGAGTTGCTAATGGCGGGTAGACAAATACCCGAGATTCTTCTTCCTTTACAGGTATTTGCCAACCCCCACACAGTGGTACGGAATAGCGCAGCACAGGCGGCACAATACTCACTTTATCCGACCATTATAACCCACCGACTCATACCATCTCAAGATAGGTGAGAAGGTTCTTACCTACCTTCGGTCACACACGTAGGGTAAGGGAAGTTTCTTCCCCCCGACTGATTAACTTTTCACTCAGGCACCTAAACCTCTCCTCCTCCCCCTTCCCCCTCCTGGTAGACCTATCTATCCCACCCTGGCTGACCATGGCCCCTCAAAAACAAGATAACCTATCACCACAAGTTGTACTCCTTGAATGTACGGGGTCTTAATACCCCTGAAAAGCATTCCAAACTCCTCATCCAGGAGACCCACTTCTGATCAGACAAAATTCCTAATCTCCATAGTAAATTCTACCCCTTGGCCTTTCATGCTCCAAATGAAGAATCCAAATCCAAAGGGGTGTCCATCCTGATTTCCAAAAACTGTCCGATTCAAGTCCAGGACACACTGAAAGACAATCTCGGCCGCTATATATTCCTTAAAGGGTCCATACATGGCAGACCCATCACGCTTGCCAACCTGTACGCACCAAATAGGCTGCAGGTCCCCTTTTTCAGAAATACCCTTCACCTTCTTACATCTTTTCAAGCAGGAATGTTGATAGTGGGAGAAGATTTCAAACTCGGTCACCTATAGAGCCCTTAAAACAATTAGAACACTTCTCAGCAAGTTCACTTTGCATGATATTTGGCGTACTCTACATCCAAATACCAGAGACTACACATTTTTCTCCCGACCTCATAATGTATATATGAGGATCAACTATTTTTTCCTCACACAAACAGACTTAACCTCCCTCACTGCTGCATCAATCGATCCCATGCTCCTTTCGGACCACAACCCCATATCCATGATGCTCAAATTCCAAACTGCACCCACGAGATCCAATATCTGGAGACTGGATAATTCCCTACTCTCTGATTCCGTTGCCCTAAAACATATACATATGTTTGTCTCAATATTTTCAGGAGAATGGATCCACCGAAACCACACTGATGATGCAATGGGCTGCACATAAATGCGTTGTTGTTGGCAAATTTATTGCCACTGCATCCAGCCATAAAAAGTCCAGGCAAGCCCGCATTCACGAACTAGTGGCACGTATTCATTCTCTGGAAAATAAACACAGTCACTTGCCACACAAACCCTAACTGATCTGCTGAAAGCTAGAGAAGAGCTACACGAAGAACTAAACAAAACAATTAAACGTAAATATACAATCACCCGAAAACCTTTCTACGAGTGGGGAAATAAGTCAGGGAAGTTACTAGCCAGAGTTCTGCAAGTTAAAAAGGCGGCCATGATTATTAATTCCATCACGGAACTAAAATCGTTACCTCAGACGGAATTGCTAAGCAGTTTGTCACATTCTATTCCGAACTGTACATATCAAACCCCCTTCCTCCTCCTGGGATAGAAAAGAAAGGGATGAAACCATTAAAAATTTCCTTGCCCAATACAGCCCTAAACCCATTTCATCACCAGAAGCCACAGAACTAAATTGCCCGATATCCTTAGAGGAGGCCAAGAAAACTTTAAAACAATTGAAGACAGACAAGAGCCCGATGGTCTAACTGTGGGTTACTATAAGACCTTTGCTGATACACTCTTATCCCATTTCGTGAAACCTATAACTCCCTACCCGCCGTCCCTCATTACAATAGGGATTTTTTCGAAGCCCACATAACAATGATTCTGAAAACCGACAAAGACAGAGCCCTGGTATCAAATTACAGACCAATTTCCCTCCTAAACCTTGACTTGAAGCTCTATGCTAAACTCCTGGCAAATAGAATACTCCCATTTCTTCCCACCCTGGTCTCTCTGGACCAACTGGGCTTTGTCCCCGGTCACGGGCCAGGGACAACATGATACAGGCTATAAACATACATCACTCGCTATCCTACTCTTCTAGGCCCAGCTTCTTTCTCTCCCTTGATGCGGAGAAGGCATTCAACAGAGTGGCCTGGGACTACATGACAGCAGCCCTGACAGCGATGGGATTCTGAGACTGCATGCTCCAATTTATTCTCGCAGTTGACTCCTCCCTATTAGAGTTGAGTGAACCTGAACTGTAAAGTTCGGCTCCGTACCGAACTTTTGGGTGTCCGGGACCCGGACCCGAACCCGGACTTTTCAAAAAAAGTCTGGGTTCGGGTCCGGGGTTCTGGGATTTTATTACACGTGTTGAAAAGCTGCCAAGGGCAGCCAATCAACAAGTGTTTCACTGGTTTTCCCTAGAAGCCATCACAGCCATGCCTACTAATGGCATGGCTGTGATTGGCCAGTGCACCATGTGACCCAGCCTCTATATGGGGCTGGAGTCACCGTGCTGCATGTCATATGCTCTCAGGATAGTTTAGGGAGAGGATGCTGCTGGCTCTGTGAGGGACAGATTGCAGAACATCTCATGCTGCATTACTGAACGATCTGATTGTGGACTAGGGAGAGATACTAGTACTGCTGTTTTGAGGGACAGATTGCACACCTCATCCTGCTGCACAGAATGATCTGACTGGACTAGGTAGAGTCTACTGCTTTAAGGGAAAGATTATTCTTCTAAAATCATAATCAAGTTGTACAGGGAAAGGTTCCAGCTGTTGCTTTAAGGGAAAGATTAGTGTTCTAAAATCATCATCAAGTTGTACAGGGAAAGGTTCCAGCTGTTGCTTTAAGGGAAAGATTAGTGTTCTAAAATCATCATCAAGTTGTACAGGGAAAGGTTCCAGCTGTTGCTTTAAGGGAAAGATTAGTGTTCTAAAATTGAACTACTACTAAAATCTTGTGATTAGAAAGGGAATTTCG